>CAUYON010025057.1:0-20849 GCA_963573935.1 Arctocebus calabarensis | reverse complement strand
TCACAGCTCACAGCAACCTCCAATTCCTGGGCTCAAGCGAGTCTCCTGCCTCTGCCTCCCAAGTAGCTGGGACTATAGGCGCCCGCCACAACGCCTGGCTGGGTTGCAGCCGTCATTGCTGTTTGGCGGGCCCAGGCTGGATTCGAACCCGCCAGCTCAGGTTTACGTGGCTGGCGCCTTAGCCTGCTGAGCCACAGGCGCCGAGCCAGTCATGATTATATTTATGAAGATAAATAACAAAAATTTAACTTGGTATATATTTTCACATAATACAAAAGGATTTTGTGTGGCACGTTTTTGTTATATTTATTAGAAAATACTGATAAGAATATTTTTATTTCTCCTCATTTTAAATAGTAATTTTTATTTCTAATAAAAGATAATATGCTCTTTTTATTTAAATACACTGTATTACAAACACTTGTGACTATTATTCCCTTTTCTCTGAAATTAAAAAGCAATTAAGGAAAAAGTAAAATATATATTTTTCATGCAGGAGAAGATTCTCAAGAAAAACCACCAGTTCAACTTACACCTGCCTTGGTGCGATCACCGTCTTCCCGACGAGGCCTAAATGGGACAAAGCCTGTCCCTCCCATACCAAGAGGAATAAGCCTTTTGCCCGATAAAGCTGATTTAAGCACAGTGGGACATAAAAAGAAAGAACCTGATGATATTTGGAATCGTGAAAAGGATAGTCTCATCATTGATCTTTCAGAATTAAATTTCAGGGATAAAGATTTTGATCAAGAAGAGGTTAGAATGAAATATTTTTAATAATTCAAAACTATAATTTTCTATAATGTTACATACAGTTGGTATATAAGGAAAAGCCAAGTACTTTTTATGCTATAACATTTTTTCTTATTTATAAAATGATTTCATGTTCATTATAGGAAATGTGGACAATGCCATGAATTATTAGGAAGGAAATTCATCATAATACATCCCACTACCCAGAATAATATACTATTAGTACTCTATGTTTTTCTTTCTAGTAGTTTTTCCATGCATACATTATTCCTTTTTAAATGAAAAGTATAACTAGTAGGTCAGTTATAACCTTAGCTCAGTTGGTAGGGCACCGGCCCTATACACTGAGGCTGGCACATTCAAACCCAGCCCCCAGCCTGGGCTAGGTATACAACAATGACAACTGCACCAAAAAAATCAGCCAGGACTTGGCGCCCGTAGCACAGTGGTTACGGCACCAGCCACATACATCAAGGCTGTGGGATTCGAACCTGGCTGTGAGCTGTGTGACAACACGGCACTCTACCAAGGGTGATAAAGTGAGACTCCGTCTCTACAAAAAAAAAAAAAAAGAAAAGAAATTGATGGACTTTTTCATTAATAGAGGACAGATACTTTCATTAAATACTAAATTTTATGAATTGAAATTTAAACAGAGCAGTTTATATAGCTTTTTATCGTTACCAATTTTTACAAAGTTCTATTCCCAAACTTAATATGTTAGTTTGTAATAACAATTTTTATTCTACATTTCTAAAAACATTTGGCTTCAGAACTTGTGTGCAGCTCATGATTTTGTTATTCTCTGAACTCTGTAACAATTGCAAGCTTGATGTACATGTCAAACTTTAGAAAACTCATTTTACTTTTAGTTTACATTCTCCTGGAACTTCTTTTTCTTTTCTTTTTTCTTTTTTTTTTTTGAGACAGAGTCTCACTGTGTGGTCCTCAGTAGAGTGCTATGATGTCACAGCTCACACCAACCTCAAACTGTTGGGCTTAAGCCATTCTCTTGCCCCAGCCTTCCAAGTAGCTGGGATTACAGGCACCCACCACACCACCAAGCTATTTTTTTTTTTTTTTTGCAGTTTTTGGCTGGGCCTGGGTTTGAACCCGCCACCTCCAGCATATGGGGCCAGCACCCTACTCTGTTGAGCCACAGGCACCACCCACCACCCAGCTATTTTTTTGTTGTAGTTGTCATTGTTGTTTAGCCGGCCTGGGCCGGGTTCGAACCCACTAGCCCCAGTGTGTGTGGCTGGCACTCCAAGCCATGGGCACCGAGCCTCTCCTTAAACTTCTAAAGAGCCACATTAGCACACCAGTGATCCAAGACTAGTTGTACCTCTTGAATTCAACTCTGGTATCTGTCATCTGATTGAGTGATTAATTGAATTAATGCAGTATATTTAGTCATTGTGTCCAGTGTTCGAAATACCATGATGAATGGTAATAGCTGAGATGTTTGTCCTCTTAAGGAGCTTACAATCTAATACGTTGTTTATTACAATCTAATACATTGTGTATTTGTACGTATACATATATATTAGCATTTATCTTGTTAATACAGGATTAGGGAGTGACTTTCTTTAGTACAATTATTAGTCAATACAGGAGGATACTGTTTTTTTGTTTGTTTGTTTTGAGACAGAGCCTTAAGCTGTCACCCTGGATAGAGTGCTGTGACATCACAGCTCACAGCAACCTCCAATTCCTGGGCTCAAGCAAGTCTCCTGCCTCTGCCTCCCAAGTAGCTGGGACTACAGGCGCCCACCACAATGCCTGGCCATTTTTTGGTTGCAGCCATCATTGTTGTTTGGTGGGCCTGGGCTGGATTCGAACCCTCCAGCTCAGGTGTACGTGGCTGGTGCCTTAGCCCATTGAGCCACAAGCACTGAGCCAATACAGGAGGATACTGTTAAGCATAGTTAATGGAATTCAAAATCTAAGGGTAACTTTTACTAATGTAAAGAATGTGTGGGGTGGCACCTGTGGCTCAGCGCGTAGGGCGCCGGCCCCATATACCGAGGCTGGTGGTTTCAAACCCGGCCCTGGCTGAACTGCAACACAAAAAAAGCTGGGTGTTGTGGCGGGCGCCTGTAGCCCCAGCTACTCTGGAGGCTGAGGCAAGAGAATTGCCTAAGCTAAGGAGCTGTGTGAGGCCACGGCACTCTAACAAGGGCAACAAAGTGAGACTCTGTCTCTACAAAAAAAAAAGAATGTATGTCATTTAATTAATTATTTTCATTTTTTCTTAGATGCAGAGCTCTCTTAGGTCTCTTCGTAACAGTGCAGCTAAGAAAAGAGCTAAACTCAGTGGCAGTACTTCTGATCTTGAAAGCCCTGATTCTGCAATGAAGCTTGACTTGACTATGGATTCCCCATCTCGGTCTTCCTCTCCAAACATCAGCTCTTACAGTGAAAGTGGAGTTTACAGTCAAGAATCACTGACATCATCTCTGTCTACAACTCCCCAGGGGAAGAGAATAATGTATTTTATTTTTTTGCATGTTTAATGAGTGCTCATCTGTAATTCGTGAACTAAGGCCTTGATAGTATATTTGGAAAAAACTTAAAACCATGTATTATTTGGTTTTTAAAATGTTAAAATACATTTGAAAGATAGTAGAAAAATTTACAGATATTACTTTACTAGTTTTTGGTTTGGGGTACCAGCAATAAGAGAAAACACAGTGCTAACTGTGACCAAGAGTTCCTAAATTAACATAAACGTACTATTCTTGGCTTGGCGCCTGTGGCTTTACGGGTTGAGGTGCCAGCCACGTACACCTGAGCTGCCGGGTTCAAATCCAGCCCGGGCCTGCCAAAGAACAATGACGGCTGCAACCAAGAAATAGCCGGGTGTTGTGGCGGGCGCCTGTAGTCCCAGCTACTTGGGAGGCGGAGGCAGGAGACTCGCTTGAGTCCAGGAAATTGGAGGTTGCTATGAGCTGTGATGCCACAGCACTCTATCCAGGGTGACAGCTTGAGGCTCTGTCTCAAAAAAAAAAAAAAAAAGTACTATTCTTAAAGTCACAGTTTTTTCTAAAATTTATCCTAATATTCCTTGTCCTTTAGCTCTTTTCTGGACCACTGACCCTTTTGCCAGTTTATCTATAGCTAATACACATTTTACTGCTTTCACTTAAACTTAGCACTAATTTGTGAATAAGGTCCATGTGGATGTTATGCCACTATTTATATATATACATATGTGTGTATATATATATATATATTTTTTTTTTTTTAAGATAAAAAGTTGTTTTACTGCCTTCGTCCCTGCAGTTCAGCGGCTAGGGCAATGGAGCTGGTGGGTTCCAATCCAGCTTGGGCCTGCCAAACAGCTGTGACAACTACAGCAACAAAATAGCCAGGCATTGTGGCCAGTGCCTATAGTCCCAGCTGCTTGGGAGGCTGAGGCACTTAAGCCCAAGAGTTTGAGGTTGCTGTGAGCTGTGACGCTACGGCACTCTACCGAGGGCTACATAGTGAGACTGTCTCAGAAAAAAAAAATTTTTCTTTTTGTTTTACCTTTTTTTTTTTTTTTCTTTTTTTTGTAGAGACAGAGTCTCACTTTGTTGCCCTTGGTAGAGTACTGTGGCATCACACAGCTTACAGCAACCTCCAGCTCCTGGGCTTAGGCAATTCTCTTGCCTCAGCCTCCTGAATAGCTGGGACTACAGGCACCCGCCACAAAGCCCGGCTATTTTTTTCGTTGTTGCAGTTTGGCTGGGGCTGGGTTTGAACTCACCAATTCCCCACTCCTTTGAGCCACAGGCACGCCCTACCATCTGTTTTTTATATCTTGTTAAAAAATAAGCTCAGGACTCTATATCATAGTTCTCACAGCCTTCTCAGGAGTTTCTCTACAGTAATAGTGCCAAAATTAGGAGTCCTGGCTACTCCACACCAACAGAAAGTTATTTTCTAGCATAGCAATTAGAGCAGCTTTTCTAGATTACCTCTGTAACTTTTGAGTCTTAAACCTTAAACTCACTAAACCTCTAGGAGAGTCTACCCTGATTTTTAGGCATCTCTCTAACACTATTGTAGGATTTTGAGGAATCCTTTCTTCCTTTGTACAAAAACCTAGGAATCTAATTGCTAAGGGATAGGGTAGATGTATATTTAACTTAAGTAACTGCTAAACAGTTTCCCAAAATGATTGAGAGTTCTGGTTGTTTAATATTCTTGCTAACATTTGGTCTCTTTTTAATTTTATTTTTCTTAATTAAAAGTAAAACTTCCGAATTAAAATTAATTTCACATTAGTGAATTAGACTTTCTAAGAAATGTGGGTAGAGATTTCAGGAGAGCTGGCGGTGTAGTAACTTGAATACAAAAGGTTTTTATTGCAGCAATTCATAGAATGAAAATGAATTTTTGTGTCCCATTCTTAGAAGTTTGTCTCTGCCTGTAATTTGCTCTTCCACATTTTTAACTTAAATAGCAGTCTGTCAGCCTTGTACAATGGCTTGCACCTGTACTCCTAGCACTCTTAGAGGCCAAGGCAGGTGGATTGCTTGAGCTCAGGAGTTCCAGACCAGCCTGAGCAAGAGCAAGACACCATCTCTACTAAAAAATAGAAAAACTAGTCAGGCATTGTGGTGAGGTTCTATGGTCTTGGCTACTTGGGAGACTGAGGCAAGAGGATAGCTTGAGCCCAAGAAGTTTTTTTTTTTTTTTAATTTTTGTTTTTGTTTTCTTTGTTTGAGACAGAGTCTCACTTTGTTGCCCTTGGTAGAGTGCCATGGCATCACAGCAACCTCAAACTCTTGGGCTCAAGCGATTCTCTTGCTTCAGCCTCCCAAGTAGCTGAGACTACAGGCATCTCCAGTAACCCCCTTCCATTTTTAGAGACGAGGTCTCGCTTTGGCTCAGTCTGGTCTCCAACTACTGAGCTCAGGCAGTCCAACCATCTTAGCCTCCAAGAATGCTAGGAATACAGGCATGAGCCACCTTGCCTGGCTGTTAGAGCTCAGGAATTTGAGGTTTTTTGAGTTAAGATCCCACAACATTCTAGCCTGGGGCAAGCGAGTAAGATTATCTCAAAAAAAAAAAAAAAGCAGTCTATTTTTCACTTGGAAATTTTTTCTTACAACAATTACTTTGTTGTAATTACCTTGGTAGAAATATACAATATATTTACAAAATCAATTTGGAATGACTACATGGGCTGATGAAGTAACATTAAGTTATCAGTCATTTAAAATGTATGTGTTTAGACTTTTAGACTTAAAGTCCTTTTTTGATCTTCTGTGAAGATGAAATTTTATGTTATATATTCCTGCATTTGTAAGGTCATGTAAATAATTTGGGAACCATTTGGGAAGAAAAGTTCTTTTATTTTTTTTTGAGGCAGAGTCGTACTATGTTACCCTCAGTAGAGTGCTGGTGTCACAGCTCACGGCAACCTCAAACTCTTGGGCTTAAGCAGTTTTCTTGCCTCAGCCTCCTGAGTAGCAGGCACCCCCCACAATGCCTGGCTATTTTTTTGTTGCAGTGGTGATTGTTGTTTAGCTGGCCCAGGCCAAGTTCAAACCCTCAAGCCTCAGCGTATGTGGCTGGTGCTATGGGGTTTTTTTTTTTTTGTTTGTTTTTTGAGACAGAGTCTCAAGCTGTCGCCCTGGGTAGAGTACTGTGGCGTCATAGCTCACAGCAACCTCTAACACTCCAGCTTAAGCAGTTCTCATGTCTCAGCCTCCCAAGTAGCTCAGCCTGCAGGCTCCTGCCAAACAATGTCCAGCCATTTTTTCTATTGTTGCAGTTGTCCTTGTTTCAGCTGGCCTGGGCTGGACTCGAACCTGCCAGCCTTAGTGTATGTGGCTGGCACCCTACCCACTGAGCTATGGGTGCCATCCAGATAAGTTCATTTTATATTTAACAGAGTTCACTATTTTCTATATTGTCTTATGGAGTTATTCTCTTCAGATACTGAATTCAGTGAGAACTTGGATTTCCTACAGCCTCATTTATAGCCTGAAGGTAACTTCAGTGAATGTGGGGTTTTCACATTTAAATTTAATAGGTTAGAGCAATTACTCTTAATCAGATTATATTCTGCCTTAAGATCCAGGGCCAAAGGAAGCCACTCATAGCTGATGCAAGGCTTTTATTCTTAGGTGGAAAACTTGTTGACAACCACTCTAGAGACAAAGTTTTTTCTTTCATCCAAGTCAAATACATGGAGTACAAATGCAAATTTACTGTAATCTATTCTAGAGAAATTACTCTTTCTAAATAATTAACAGTGATTTCTCCCTGGGCTCATTGACAAATAGACCTACCTAACTAAGAATTGTACTTGTTTGTAAATTCCTTTAATTATAATATTCATCACAGACTTATTGGCATTATACCACATGTTGATTTAAAACAGCTGCATTACACTCAGATTTAATGTCACTTAGTTTGCTTTCATTATGAAACAAAGCCTGTAAGCTTTTATGATGTCAAGAAAGTATAGCAAAGAATAGTCTAAAAAGAAAATGACATTTGCCAAACACACTTGTTGCTGATCTCTTATTTAGAGTATAGTCAAATCTCTATTTTTGTGTTACATATGTAACACATATTACATGTGTAATATGTTAGATAATTATGAATCATTTGATTTGGTTTTGGAATGAAGTCTTTTGAATTAGGTTTTTTTTTTTTTTTTTTTTACACTCCCCAAGGGATTATATGGTATAAGTCATACTTATGGTGATACTCTCATGAATAATTAGGAGTTGGCCATATGTTTAAAAGTTTGGAAGTTCAAAAGATGAATTAAGAATGCCAGTTAACTGGTAGATAAGACTTCTCACTGTCTTATCTCAAAGTTTGTTGAGTTGATAAAAACAATGTGTGATATGAATGTTGCACAACTCTGAATCTTAATGTTTATTGAAATTACTTTGTTTCATTGTAGGTCAGACATATTTCCAACATTTGGATCAAAACCTTGTCCAACAAGACTTTCTTCTGCAAAGAATAAAAACGCTCATGTTGCTGAACATATCCTCAGTACAGGTATTCTGTGACTATTTATAAATATAATTTATAAAAAATTATGATTTTTATATGATGCCAAAAATGATAACAACTCCATTTCAGATTTTCCAGTTTTGTAGTTACCAATTAGGACTAATCATTTTTTAACTTCTTAAAAGGCCATTTTGATAAGAATAAATGTTATATTATTTTTGGAAGAAAAATATTTTCACTGACCTGAAATCTTTTATCTCCTTTTAACCCCATAGTATACCTATGCCTGGCTCCCATACCCAGTGTAACTTGGCTTTCAGAGTTTTGAAAACTTCACAGATGATTCTAATGTGCAGCATATTTTGGGAACCACTGGGCATCACAAGGCAATTTCCTTTAAAAACAATATTTAACTAGTAGTTAATTTCACATGTACCTTGTGTTAAGAATTTTGAGGAACTAACTTGGATTTTATAGTCTCACTAATTTTATAATATCACTTCTCAGAAAATAAATTCAGTTATCAATAATGAATTAGAAAAATATTTACACCGATATTTTTAAGGTGGGAACTACATTGATTCTTTATGATTAATAAAACTATATTGAATTGTGAGTGAGTGGATACAAATTGGGATATGATACGTAAGTTTCACATGCTTTCAGTATAAAAGTCCTAACTATTTTAAGGCTACTTTAGATTATAGTTACTTTCCTAAAAAGCTATATATATCTATATGATTTTTTTTTAAGATTTTTGATGTATTGGCTCGGCACCTGTGGCTCAACGGGCCAACGCGCCAGCCACGTACACCTGAGCTGGCGGGTTCGAATCCAGCCCCAGGCCCGCCAAACAACAATGATGGCTGCAACCAAAAAATGGCCAGGCGTTGTGGCGGGCGCCTTGTAGTCCCAGCTATTTGGGAGGCAGAGGCAGGAGACTCGCATGAGCCCAGGAATTAGAGGTTGCTGTGAACTGTGATGTTAGAGCACTCCTCCCAGGGTGACAGCTTGAGGCTCTCTCTCAAAAAAAAAAAGATTTTTGATGTATTGCTATTAAACGTCTTAACTTCACTCCCCTCTTTTTAATTCCCATTACTATGGCTTTAGTCCACATTCTTCCTCATTTCTTACCTACTTAGCCTCCTAAGTTATCTCCCCATCTTCAATCTCATTCACTGAGATTCTAGTTTCCACAATGCAATTCTGACTATGTTGGCCAGCCTAAATTCATTTGGGACATCTTCCCATGATCTGGTCCTTGCCTACTTTTTTTTTTTTTTTAAGACACAATTTTATTAGACAGAAAGGAATACAGAAGGAATAAAAAAGCACTAAAGCTTCTGGCAAAGGGGAATACCCAAGATTGAAGTCTTTCCCCCGTCTACTTCTCCAGCCTCATTTTTCACTTCCCTCTTTGTGTCTATATGCTCCAGTTAAATTAGAGCACTTTCAGGACCATCTCAGCACTATCTCTGCAATGGCACATACTGTTTTTTCTAATTGAACTCTAGAATCCATACCACACATTATGCAACTCTAAAAACTGCTCATTTGCTTTCTCTAGGAAACCTTCCCTAATTTACAAACAAGATTATTACCTCTTTTGTAATACTACTGTGTTTTGCATTGACATTTTTCATCACTGTATTGCAGTTATTTTACTTTTCTCCAACTCTGGATACCTACCATGTGGCTGTCACAACCGTGACTATGCCTGATACACTGGCTTGCACAAAACTAATATTTACAAAGAGATAAGTTAGTCTACTAGGCACATGAAGACAGTGTGTACATGCTTTGGAGTCTGAAAGACCCCAGCTAGAATTCCAGTTTGACATTTAATAATAGTATTCACACAGTATTCAAGTTACTTAACTGCTTTAGAACTTAGTTACCTGATCTGATAGTGTAAACATTAAGAAAAGTAATGAAGATTTAAGTATATGACATATATAAAATACCCAGTTCGTAGTGGGCACTCAGTACGTGTTTGTTCCCCTAAAGCAGTGATTCTCAACCTTCCTAATGGTGTGACCCTTTAATGCAGTTCCTCATATTGTGGTGACCCCCCCAACCATAAAATTATTTTCATTGCTACTTCATAATTGTAATTTTGCTACTATTATGAATCGTAATGTAAATATCTCATATGTAGGATGTATTTTCATTGTTACAAAGGAGTTACAACCCACACTTTGAGAACCACTGCCCAAAAGGGAGAGATGCCAATGAAATATATAAACTGGGCGGCACCTGTGGCTCAGTCAGTAAGGCACCAGCCCCATATACCGAGGGTGGCAGGTTCAAACCCAGCCCTGGCCAAACTGCAACAAAAAAATAGCTGGGCATTGTGGCGGGCACCTGTAGTCCCAGCTCTTCAGGAGGCTGAGGCAAGAGAATCACATAAGTCCAGGAGTTGGAGGTTGCTGTGAGCTGTGTGACACCACGGCACTGTACTGAGGGCAATAAGGTGAGACTCTGTCTATACAAAAAAAAGAAATACACAAACTTACTCTTAATCCTTTTTTTTTGAGACAATCTCTCACTTTATGAGGCTATTTTTTTGTTGCATTTTGGCTGGGGCCAGGGCCAGGTTTGAACCCACCATCCTCAGTATATGGGGCCAGTGCCACAGACACCACCCACCCTTAATCCTTTTTAAGGTTGATCATGCTAATAAATCTATTTGTAATTTTATAAGTATTTATGTAAGTTTAAAGAAACATCTCGGCTCACTGCCTGTGGCTCAACAGGCTAAGGCGCCAGCCATGTACACCTGAGCTGGCAGGATCGAATCCAGCCTGGGCCCGCCAAACAACAATGACAGCTGCAACCAAAAAAATGGCCGGTCGTTGTGGCGAGCGCCTGTAGTCCCAGCTACTTGGGAAGCAGAGGGAGAAGACTCGCTTGAGCCCAGGAATTGGAGGTTGCTGTGAGCTGTGATGTCATTGCACTCTATCCAGGGTGACAGCTTGAGGCTCTGTCTCAAAAAAAATCTGATTGCTAGGTTGTATCTGGTTTGTAAAAATAGATCCCTCTTTTGAAATAGAGGCAGGCTGTGGTGGCTTACGCCTGTAATTCTAGCACAATGGGAGGCCAAGGCGAGTGGATTGCCTGAGCTCATAGGTTCAAGACCAGCCTGAGCAAGTGTGAGACCTCATCTCTAAAAATAGCCAGATGTTGTGGCAGGTGCTTGTGTAGTCCCAGGTACTTGGGAGGCTGAGGCAAGAGGATCACTTGAGCCTAAGAGTTTGAGGTTGCTATGAGCTGTAGCACCACAGCACTCCACCAGAACGCTACAGAGGGTGACAAAGTGACAGTCTGTCTCAAAAAAAGAAAAAATATATATCTTTAGAAATAGAAAAGAGTTGATTTAGAAAACCTATATTTGAATTCCATTCTGACCCTAGTTGTGTGACCTTGGGAGTCATTTTAAGTTTCAGTAGAGTGGTTGATTTTATCATAGTTCATACTTGCACATGGAATGTTCAGTGTTTCTCAAACTTGCCTAAATCTAAGAATCACATGGGGTGCGTAAAACACCTATAGATTCTGGCTTTCTCTCCTAGCTCTTGAATTCATCTTTATCATTAGAAATTTATATTTTAATAAGTAACTTAAGTATTTCTAGGATCAGGTTTGGTCTACTAGTTACCACTACTATTATTCAATGTTAGTTAAATTTAACATTCTCTCAAACTAAGTTGCCAATGGTTTAGGATTTTATATATTTGGGTTTGCTTCAAGTTTATTATGATTTCTTTGGAAACATAAAAATGGGGATGCTCTATCTGAAAATAAAAACAAAAATAGGGTGGTGCCTGTGGCTCAAAGGAGTAAGGCGCCAGCCCCATATGCCAGAGGTGGCCGGTTCAAACCCAGCCCTGGTCAAAAAACAAAAACAAAAACAAAAATAACAACTACATAAAAATTGTACAGCCCAGGTGTGATGGCTCACGCCTATAATCCCAGCAAGCTGGGAGGCTGAAGCAGGTGGAATGCCCGAGCTCACAAGTTTGAGACCAGCCTAAACCAGAGCAGGATCCCATCTCTAAAAATAGCTGGGCATTGTAAGAGGCATCTGTAGTCCCAGCTACTCGGGGAGCCCAAGAGTTTAAGGTTGCTGTGAGCAATGACGCCATGATGCTCTACTAAGGGCAACAAAGTGAGCCTCAAAAAAAAAAAAAATTACACAGTATTTCCAGTAAAAGTTTCCACATATATTCTACTACTACCTATTACAGCAAATTGTGCTACATTTCCTGAATGATGTTAATAGTAAATCTTTTTCCAATAGCATGGGATTAGTGTCAACTTTTAAGAAAATGGAAAATATTTCCAACCAAAGCCAGTATCTTTGTGAGTCTTACTTTATGAATTAGCTATCAAAACTAAGAATTTAGAAAGCTATCTGTATTACTTCCAGAAATTTGCTATCATTTAATATGAAATATTTCTTTAGTCTTTTCTCTATTAACTGATTTAGTGCCCTTTACAGTCCTTTCTAGCCCCACTGCTAACAGCCACTCCTCTCTCCACCAACTTGTTTTTATTAAAATACATTTATTTTTTTGAGACAGAGTCTCACTATGTCTCCCTTGGTAGAGTGTTGTGACGTCACAGCTCACAGCACCAACTCTGGGGCTTAAGTGATTCTCTTGCTTCAGCCTCCCAAGTACCTCAGACTACAGGCACCCACCACAATGCCTGGCTATTTTTTTGTTGTAATTGTCATTGTTGTTTAGCAGGTCCAGGTGGGACCTGGTGTATGTAGCCAGCACCTTAACCGCTGAGCTATGGGCGCCAAGCCAATGATTGTGTTTTTTAAGCATCATTTTAAAATTGATTATCTCTTTCATATGCTGTATTTTGTAGTACACTGTTCCGTGAAATGTTGTAGTATCATTTATAATATATGATTGTGTACCCAGGTTAGAGTGCAGTGGCATGACCATAGCTCACTACAGCCTCCAGCTTCTGAGTTCAAGCTGTCTTCTAGTCTCAACCTGCTAAGTGGCTGGGATGATAGGTGTGAGCCACCACAAATAGCTAATGTTTTTATTTTTTTAGAGTCAGGGTCTCATTATGTTGCATAGGCTGGTCTCAAACTCCTGTGTTTAAGCAATTCTTCTGTTTCAGTCTCCCAAGTTGCTGAGATTATAGGGATGAGCCATTGTGCTGGGCAGTTTATAATAAATGTTTCTATCTGTTAGTAAGATAAAATGTATTACATAATTTTAAATGAGTCAGAACTTTTAAAATTTCTATAATATAATTTCTAATATGTTACTGACTTTTTTAAAGGTTACAAGATAAAGTAGATTTAGAGGGGATATGTATACCTATCACATAATATTCCCTGAATCATTCAAATAAATATTTATTTTATTTTATAGGGATTACAACACGCAATGTGAGCATAATTGGTCAACGTATGAACTATAGGTTTGGATGTGGTGATTTTGAAGATGGTAGGTCACATGACATTTCATCTAGTGCTGTAAAAATACAAAATAAGGAATACCCAAGACATTATAAACATACAAAAGGTTAGTAAATCCCATGACAAGGTAATTTTTAAGATTGAGTATCCCTAAATCAGAATCTTCCCTGAGCATATCAATAAAGAAAAATTAACTGAAAATTATCAGTTTTGAGGTTTTTTTCATCTTAGCCTTGTGCTGATGTGTTGTGACTGTGATAAGGTAGCCCAGTGAGAGAACTCCCTGGTTCACATATGGTTAATGGGCTTGCCTAAGAAGACAGTGCAGGGAAGCAAGTGCCCATGCGGCTAAAGCCAGGGAACTGAACTCTTCCCTCAGGACACACCCCAGGTGCACACATAACTGCTTTTATAAGGCATTTTATCACTAAAATGAGGTGGGGAAGATCATGTGATTTAGTGACTCCCAAATTAACCATGGACAAAAGCTGTGGCAACAAGAACATGATTTCCCTGTGATGAAACTTCTTATTCGGGGCAGTGCCTATGGCTCATTGAGTAGGGCGCCGGTCCCATATACCGAAGGTCGCGGGTTCAAACCCAGCCTCGGCTGAACTGCAAAACAGAAAAATAGCTGGGCATTTGGTGGTTGCCTATAGTCCCAGCTACTCGGGAGGCTGAGGCGAGAGAATTGCCTAAGCCCAGGAGTTGGGAGGTTGCTGTGAGCTGTGTGATGCCACAGCACTCTGTCAAGGGCTGTAAAGTGAGACCCTGTCTGTACAAAAAAAAAGAAACTTCTTATTCATTGCAAGCTATTGTTAACAGTTATATCTTATTTAACTGAGTAACAGATAGCACGTCTGTGACTGCTAGGTCCATTTCTTAAGAAATCCAGTTACAGCTGCATTTTTTAAATTTCCCTTAGGGTAAAAAATAAGTGATTTTGAAAGGATAAATATGTAAGTAGAGTAATTAGAAGTACCTGTAATTTAAAATAAGTAAGGTGCTGTCTTTTTTGTTTGTAAAGTACCTGTGGTCATGGTAAGGTGAACTTCTATACTTTGTTATTTCCAGTCATCTTAAATCATGAACAAGGTCAGACAAGTTCTCAAACTCGTCCTAGAAAAAGTACCACATACCTCATTGCTGAATGTCAGTACAGTCACCTTCAGCATACTCCCCTGGGGAAGCTATGCACCATGGACAGTGTCTGGTCCACCCTTCAAAGCCCTTTTTCCAAGATGAGTTCACAAACTTAATTGTCAAGCCTATACAATGACAGCTTTGATGGCCATTCTAGAAAAAGTTCCAGAATTGCTTTGAAAGGATAGTAGGATTTTTCCATATTTACTTACATGTTTTATTTCTCATGTAAAGAAAATCAAGGACAAAAATTCTTTTCTTATTAAAAGTGACTTATACCAGCTCGGCCCCTATGGCTCAACGGGCTAAGGCGCCAGCCACGTACACCTGAGCTGGCGGGTTCGAATCCAGCCCGGGCCCGCCAAACAACGACAGCTGCAACCAAAAAATGGCCGGGGCGTTGTGGCTGGCACCTGTAGTCCCAGCTACTTGGGAGGCGGAGGCAAGAGACTCGCTTGAGCCCAGGAAATGGAGGTTGCTGTGAGTTGTGATGCCACGGCACTCTATCCAGGGTGACAGCTTGAGGCTCTGCCTAAAAAAAAAAAAAAAAAAAGTGACTTATACCTAATTATAATTTTTCTTTACTTTTCTTTTTAAAAATTGTTTTGAAATAGTTGCTGATTATGCTCATTCACTGCTAGTGGCATTTGTTTTAGACAGCAGAATCATAAACATTTATTATTTTATTTTATTGGAGACAGAGTTTGACTTTGTGGTCCTGGGTAGAGTGCCCTGGCATCACAGCTTACAGCAACCTCAAACTCCTGGGCTCAAGCAATTCACTTGCTTTAGTCTCCTGAGTAGCTGGGAGTAGAGGCACCCGCCACAACACTCAGCTATTTTTTAGAGATGGGGGTTTCACTTTTGCTCAGGCTGGTCTTGAACTCGTGAGCTGAAGCAATCCACCTGCCTCAGCCTCCTAGAGTGCTAGGCTATAGGCATGAACCACTGCACCCAACCCTATGTTCATATCCTTTAGCCAACAATTGTTCCTGCTCCAGAAAATTACTTCATACTCATGCATTCAACTCTGAGCCAAATACATACTAGATCTATCTCAGCAACAAGAGCAAAAACGTTTCAAACCAAATTTATCATCCTTTCAGATTTGCTCCTCTTCCTTTGTTATTCATTTTTATTAGTAGCGGTACCACTTTCCCAGTATAAAGGGTTAAAACTTTATAGTATCTTTGTCTGTTTCTCCTTACCTTTCAAGTTCAGGTGGTGGTCCATCCTTCTATTTCCTTTTAGTCCAATTTAATAATATATCTGCTGTCATAGTTGTAGGTTGAGCCTTCATTACCTCTTTCCTGGTTAATTACAAAAGCATTCTGGTAAGACTTAGCTATTATTTTTATCCTTTTTAAATCTAAGCTGCATTAAGATACCAGAATTGTCTTTCTAAAAGACAGTCATCATCTTTTCCATACTTAAAACATTCAGTGGTTCTCTTATTTCTCATCGAATGAAGTTCCTGCCCTGTAGCATAACTTTTAAGACTCTGAATAATCTTGCCTCAGTTTAACTATTTTGTTTTACTTCTTACCATTCCCCTTTTCATGCTTTATGCTCTAGCACTTTTAATATTAAATTTTTTTTTTTTTTTGAGACAGAGTCTCACTATGTCACCCTCAGTAGAGTGCTGTGGTGTCACAACTCACAGCAGCCTGAAACTCTTGGGTTAAAGCAATTCTCTTGCCTAAGCCTCCTGAGTTGCTGGGACTACAGGTGCTCGCCATAACGCCCGACAATTTTTTGGTTGCAGTTATCATGTTTAGCAGGCCTGTGCTGGGCTCGAACCTGCCAGCCTTGGTGTATGTGGCCAGTGTCCTACTCATTGGGTTATGGGCACTGAGCCCCCTCTTTCAATCTTAATGTGTGCAAATCATGTCTGCTTTTTGAATACTGGCTTAAGAGCCACTTCTTTAGAAAACTTTGCTCACTTTCCTAGTCTGGAGTAGTCTTTCCATCTTATGTTCTCTCATCCTACCTTACAGTTAATATTCATGCATGTTTAATTTTTTTGCAGTTTTTGGCTAGGGCTGGGTTTGAAACCGCCATCTCTGCTATATGGGGCCAGCGCCCTACTCCTTTGAGCCACAGGCGACGCCTATGTTTAGTATTTTTCATATTAAATTATACATTTCTTAGAAATGAAATACTGCCATCTTTATATCACATTATGGTTTGTCATGTTCAGTGAACACATGGGAAGTATAAGGAGTGTTGATTACCCAGTCAGAACAAATAGTGTAACCTTGGACACAGCCACTCAAAAATTGCATTCTGGCTGTTGCAAAGGTTGTCAGTTATCTCAATTGTTCATAGTATGTTACAAATTGAGCTCCTTGTTCTACTCTTTCACCCCTTCTCACATTGCCCTTGACTGATCCTAAAAATTTTTTGAAAAAATGAAAATTTAAAAAAAATGCATTCTGGCTCGGCGCCTGTGGCTCAATGGGCTAAGGCGCCAGCCACATACACCTGAGCTGGCGGGTTCGAATCCAGCCCGGTCCCGCCAAACAACAATGACGGCTGCAAACAAAAAATGGCCAGGCATTGTGTCCCAGCTACTTGGGAGGCAGAGGCAGGAGACTCACCTAAGCCCAGGAATTGGAGGTTGCTGTGAGCTGTGATGCCACAGCACTCTATCCAGGGTGACAGCTTGAGGCTCTGTCTGAAAAATAAATAAATAATAAAATTAATTAAAAAATGCATTCTGGGGCAGCACCTGTGACTCATTGAGTAGGGTGCTGACCCCATATACTGAAGGTGGCGGGTTCAAACCCAGCCTTGGCCGAACTGCAAAACAGAAAAATAGCCAGGTGTTGTAGCGGGCACCTGTAGTCCCAGCTATTCGGGAGGCTGAGGCAAGAGAATCGCCTAAGACCAGGAGTTGGAGGTTGCTATGAGCTATGTGATGCCACAGCACTCTACCAAAGGTGATAAAGTGAGACTCTGTCTCTATAAAAAATAAATAAATAAATAAATAAATGCATTCTGGGCAGCTCCTGTGGCTCAGTGGGTAGTGCGCCGGCCCATATACTGAGGGTGGTGGGTTTGAACCTGGCCCCAGTCAAACTGCAATAAAAAAATCGTCGGGTGTTGTGGTGGGCGCTTATAGTCCCAGCTACTCGGGAAGCTGAGGCAAGAGAATCACCTAAGCCCAAGAGTTGGAGGTTGCTGTGAGCTGTGACACCAAGGCACTCTACCAAGGGCAATAAAATGAAACTTTCTCTTAAAAAAAAAAAGGCATTCTAAAATAATCAGATTAAAGTGAATATTGAATGCTATATTGAAAGGAATAAAAAGCCTTCCAAGAGAAATGCTGGTAATTAGTGGCCAAATGGACTTATCCTGTAAGAAACCAGATTTTATCAGGATTAGCTCTCTGACCCACCTTGTTTTCTCCCCACTCCTTTTCTCTGCTGGCTGTCCCTTTGAACTAGTCTATTTTCTTTTTTTTTGAGACAGAGCCTCAAGCTGTCGCCCTGGATAGAGTGCTGTGGCATCACAGCTCACAGCAACCTCCAATTCCTGGACTCAAGCGAGTCTCCTGCCTCTGCCTCCCAAGTAGCTGGGACTACAGGTGCCCGCCACAACGCCTAGCCATTTTTCGGTTGCAGTTGTCATTGTTGTTTGGTGGGCCAGGGCTGGATTTGAACCCACCATCTCAGGTGTACATGGCTGGCACCTTAGCCCGTTCAGCCACAAGTGCCAAGCCAGGAGTTGGTTTTTTTAAAAAAATAAATAAAATAGATAAATCTTTGGCCAAACTAACTAGAAATAGAAAAGTAAAATCTCTAGTAACCTCAATCAGAAATGATAAAGGGGAAATTACAACTGACACCACAGAGATACAAGAGATCATCTCTGAATACTACCAAAAACTCTATGTCCAGAAATTTGACAATGTGAAGGAAATGGATCAATATTTGGAATCACATCCTCTCCCTAGACTTAGCCAGGAAGAAATAGAGCTCTTGAACAGACCGATTTCAAGCACTGAGATTAAAGAAACAATAAAAAATATTTGAACCAAAAAATGCCCTGGTCCAGATGGCTTCCCACCAGAATTCTATCAAACCTTCAAGGAAGAGCTTATTCCCATACTGCAGAAATTATTCCAAAAAATTGAGGAAGAAGGAATATTCCCCTAACATGTTCTATGAAGCAAACATCACCCTGATACCAAAACCAGGAAAAGACCCAACTAAAGAGGAGAATTTCAGACCAATTTCACTCATGAATATAGATGCAAAAATTCTCAACAAAATTCTAGACAATAGATTACAGCTTATCATTACAAAAGTCATACATCATGATCAAGTAGGTTTCATCCCAGGGAGGCAAGTCCTGTTTAACATATGCAAGTCCATAAATGTTATCCACATATTAACAGAAGCAAAAACAAAGATCAAATGATCCTCTCAAAAGATGCAGAAAAAGCATTCGATAAAATCCAGCATCCTTTTCTAGTTAGAACACTGAAAAGTATAGGTATACGTGGCACATTTCTGAAACTGATCAAAGCTATCTATGACAAACCCACAGCTAATATTTTACTGAATGGAGTAAAACTGAAAACTTTTCCTCTTAGAACTGACAAGGAACAGACAAGGTTGTCCTCTGTCACCATTACTATTCAATGTAGTGCTGGAAGTGCTAGCCAATACAATTAGGCAAGACAAGGAAATAAAGGGCATACAAATGGGAGTAGAGGAGGTCAAACTCTCCCTCTTTACTGACAACATGATCTTATACTTAGAGAACCCCAAAGACTCAACCACAAGACTCCTGGAAGTCATCAGAAAATACAGTAATGTCTCAGGATATAAAATCAATGTCCACATGTCAGTAGCCTTTGTATACGGCAATAACAGTCAAGATGAGAGGCTAATTAAGGACACAACACCCTTCACCATAGCTTCAAAGAAAATGAAATACCTAGGTATATACCTAACAAAGGAGGTGAAGGACCTCTATAAAGAAAATTATGAAATCCTAAGAAAGGAAACAGCGGAGGATATTAACAAATGGAAGAACATATCATGCTCATGGCTGGGAAGAGTCAACATTGTTAACATGTCTATACTTCCCAAAGCAATCTACCTATTTAATGCAATTCCTATAAAGATACCAACATCATACTTTCAAGATTTGGAAAAAATGCATTTTATATGGAACCAGAAAAAACCCCGTGTAGCTAAGGCAGTTCTTAGTACTAAAAACAGGCTCGGCGCCTGTGGCTCAATGGGCTAAGGCGCCAGCCACGTACATCTGAGCTGGCGGGTTCAAATCCAGCCCGGGCCCGCCAAACAACAATGACGGCTGCAACCAAAAAATGGCCGGGCGTTGTGGTGAGCACCTGTAGTTCCAGCTACTTGGGAGGTGGAGGCTGGAGACTTGCTTAAGCCCAGGAATTAGAGGTTGCTGTGACCTGTGATGTAATAGCACTCTATCCAGGGTGACAGCTTGAGACTCTGTCTAAAAAAAAAAAAAAAAAGCTGGGGGGCAGCACCTGTGGCTCATCGAGTAGGGCACCAGACCCATATACCGAAGGTGGCGGGTTCTAACATGGCCTCAGGTGAACTGCAAAACAGAAAAATAGCCAGGCATTGTGGTGGGCGCCTGGATTCCCAGCTACTCAGGAGGCTGAGGCAAGAGAAATCACCTAAGCCCAGGAGTTGGAGGCTGCTGTGAGCTGTGTGATGTCACAGCACTCTACAGAGGGTAATAAAGTAAGACTATCTCTACAAAAAAAAAAAAAAGCTGGCCAGATTTTAGGCTGTACTACAAAGCCATAGTGGTCAAGAGAGCATGGTACTGGCACAAAATTAGAGACATAGACATTTGGAATCCAATAGAAAACCAGGAAATGAAAGTGACATCTTACAACCACCTAATCTTCGATAAAGCAATCAAGAACATACCTTGGGGGAAAGACTCCCTATTCAATAAATGGTGCTGGGAGAACTGGATATCCACATGTAAAAGACTGAAGCTGGACCCTCACCTTTCTCTGCTCACAAAAATTGATTCAAGTTGGATAAAGGACTTAAATTTAATGCATGAAACAATAAAAATCCTGAAAGAAAGCATAGGAAAAATACTGGAAGATATCAGCCTGGGGAAAGACTTCATGAAGAAGACTGCCATGGCAATTGCAACAACAAAAATAAACAAGTGGGACTTAATTAAACTAAAAAGCTTCTATACAGCTAAGGAGACAACAACCAAAGCAAATATACAACCTACACAATGGGAAAGGATATTTGCATATTTTGAATCAAACAAAAGCTTGATAACTAGGATCTATAGAGAACTCAAATGAATCCACATGAAAAAAGCCAACAATCCCATATATCAATGTGCAAGAGACATGAATAGAACCTTGTCTAAAGAAGACAGACGAATGGCTAACAAACATATGAAAAAATGCTCATCATCCCTAATTATTAGAGAAATGCAAATCAAAACCACCCTGAGATACCATCTAACTCCAGTGAGAATGGCCCACATCACAAAATCTCAAAAC
>CAUYON010025051.1:0-19977 GCA_963573935.1 Arctocebus calabarensis | reverse complement strand
GCTGAAACAGTTGGAAAAGGAATGGTTGACGCAGCAAACTGAACACAGCAAAGAAGGAACAGAGTCTGAGACTTACTCAAAAGGGACAAGGAGAAAGAAGAAGGAACATGATTCAGATTAGTTTTTAGTGGTTTTTTTTTTATTTTGCAAATAAAAATATATTTTAAATTCTTAAAAAAAAAAAAAAGAAATTTCTGTAACTGGGAGTTCTTTGAGAACAAACCATAACATTTTAGATACATTTAGATCTCTAGTACCTAGTATAGAGTCTGACATTTAACAGATACCTGAGAAATATTGTGGAACTCATGGGTGAATAAATGATGGAATAAATTAATGGTCCTTCTCCCATTTCTCATTTCACACTGGCACATGATTTTTTTAACATCTTGCCAAATGATTCATAGGAAGAGAAAACTAATAGATTTGAGTATGCTGATTTTGATCTGAAATAAAAATGCTATTATCTATAGATGTTGTATCAATCTTAAAGGCTTCTACAATATTTAATTCTTTATTTTTTTAAAGCAAATTTATTTCAGGTTAATGTGAGGGTATAAACAACTGGGTCAAAATATTTGATTTTGTTAGGTAGAGTACCTCTTGTGGTTATGTCTAACACAAGAAAGGTGTGCCAAATACTCCCACCCCATGCCCATTCGGTGAGAGCATCCCACTCCCCTACCACTCCCCCTCCCTTATTACTCTTCCACCCAACATGAATTGAAATGAGTTTTTCACCTATGTGGGCATGCTTCAGATCATCCACTGGCCTCATATTAGTATTAAGTACACTGGATAATTGCTTTTCCATTCTTGTGATACTTTACTAATAAGAATGTGTTTCAATTCCATCCAGGATATTATAAAAGATGTGAAGTCACTATCTTTTTATATGGCTGACTAGTATTCCAGGGTGTGCATGTATCACAATTTGTTAATCCATTCCCGAGTCAATGGGCATTTAGGTTGTTTCCAAATTGTTGGCCATTGTAAATTGAACTGTGATAAACCATCTAGTGCAAATGTCCTTATCATCACTTAACATAAGAAATGAATAGAATCTTCTCTAAGGAAGACAGAGGAATGGCTAAAAAAAATATGCAAAAATGCTCATCATCCCTAATCATCAGAGAAATGCAAATCAAAGCCACACTGAGATATCACCTATACCCAGTGAGAATAGCCCATATCACAATGTCCCAAAGTTGCAGTTGCTGGTGAGAATTTGGAGAGAAGGGAACACTCTTACACCATTGGTGGGACTGCAAACTAACACAGCCTCTTTGGAAAGAAGTATGGAAACTCCTCAAGGATCTCATATTAGATCTCCCATTTAACCCCACAATCCTACTTCTAGACATCTACTCACAAGACAACATTTAATTCTCAACATTTTTCTTATGAAATTATGCTAACCTCATAAGTATGTTCTTTCCTTTACCTGGAAGGTTAACACGAAAGAGCCACAGAACCACCTTAGAAGGTTCCATTTGTCACTTCATCTTAATGTAAAAAATAAATAAATTATCCCATACTTCTCCTCAACCGATTGACATCAGTCTCTTTTTTTTTGTTGTTAAGCCAAACCATATTTTTCCTTTTGTATTAGAGATACACAAAGGAATTTAGAACCAGAAGTTCCATATTCAAGATCCAGCTCAATTATAAACTGGTTGTCTGACCTAAGTTGTGTCACTTATCATTCTGTAGTTTCATAATTTATTTCTCACAGCTATAATATGAAAGTGATTTTGATATTCCACTTCTCTTCATCTCTGAGAGTAGAAGGAGAGAAAAATATCAAAATCTCTTTCATATCATAGCTGCGAGAAATAATTAGAGTAGCAAGGCAATAAGAGTCTGTCTCAAAACAAATAGAAGAAATAAATTAGAGTAAATGAATTCACTTATAAAGTGAGAAGCAAAGTGGTGGCTGTTATTTGGATTTGAAATAAAACAAAACTACCAGAAAAATCTTATGGCATTCTTTAGTTCCCATAACCTAAAATCTACAGAACAGGCTATAAAATCAGATAGACTTGAGTTGGAATTTCAACTATACCTTCTATTAATTGTACGCTCTTGGACAATTGACCTGCCACATCTGAGCTTCCATTTCTCCTTATAAAAAGAAATTAAATTGCTTTATCCTATAGAGTTTTTATAAAAGTAAAATGTCTCCATATCTCAATGTATAATAACTTATTTCCTCTGGTTGCCAAAACCAAAAATTTCTGAGTCTTTCTTAAAATTTTTTGTACTTTCTCTCTTCACATTTAAAAACTATAAATCCATTATATATCTTAAATGCAAAATTTCTCAAAACCTTCCACATACCATTTAATCCTTACAACAACATTATCAATTAATAATAGCAATGATTACTATGAGGAGGAGAAACAGGAAGAAAAGGATATTGATATGGATGAGGACAAAGTTAATTCTTAGTACTTATTATTTACTAAGCATTGTTTTAAGCAATTGGGCTATTTTTCGGTTGGCTTAGGCTGGTAAAATAAATTACCAAAAACTGGGTAGCTTCTACAACAAATGTTTATTTCTCATAGCTCCGGAGGCTGGAATTCTAAGATCAGAGTGGCAGCAAGTCAGTTTTCAGACTGAAATGCTCATTTGATGAAAAGAAGGCAAGAGAGTTCTCTAAGGTTCCATTTGCAGGAACATTAATCCTATTCAGTAGCACTCTACCTTCTTGACATAATTACTTCCCAAAGACATGATCTCCTAATACCATATCATTAGTGTTTCGGATTTCAACAGGTGAATTCGGGGTGATACAAGCATTACATCCATTGTAGACTATCTCACTTAAGTTTTAGAACAATATGATGACCTAGATACTATTTCTATTCAAATTTTACAAATGTCAAAACTGAAGGACAAAAATTAAATGGCTTTGTCTAAGACCAAAGACCTGTCAAAGGAAGATCTAGTAATTGAACTGGGGAAGTTTGGCACCAGTCCTGTAACCTTGGATACTATACTATCTTCTAAATAAAAACAAGTGCTTAGAATCCTAGAGTGGTGAGAAGAACATTGACAGTCAATGCAAGACTGCACTTTTTAGAAAGTATAGCCTTTGAAATCTGAAAATGTGAGTTTGAATTCCAGCTTCATTATTTTTTATATTATGTTAGGTACCTTCTGAATAACTCTAATGGGTTTTCTCATCTTCAAAATTGGAGTTTTGGTTTTCATGTTGGAGATACATTAGGTGGTACTATAATATCCATTTCTTCTTACCCATTGCTAGAATTACCTCTAATTTTTCATCGATGTATGTTGGGAAGCTGTGGCTAAAGTCTTAGATCGAGGCATGGCCTTGTGTCTATAGGAAAGGCCAATCCTCTATGAGGTATAGCCTTTAGTAGAGAATCACAATAACAATCATCTCAGCCTAGCACATAGCTGGAAAAAGAAATGCTCTAATTTTTTTTTTCCAATCTAACCATTACCTGCTGAATCCACATGGAAACTAGTGGACAAATGACACTATCTTTACAATCCATGGAAGTCAGTGCCGGAGCATAGAGCAAAATGGGAAAGACTGGAGAGTGGGTGGAGAGGGGCAAGTGAACAAAGATCTATCATGTTTTGACTGTTGATTTTGAAGTCTAAATGGCTGGAATACCAAACTATCACCACAAGTAGGAGAGGCAAGAACAAAAATCTTGGAGTCTTTCAAAAACGAAAATTTGTACCTCAGGATATTCAAAGTAAATACATCTCATTTAAATTAAGATAAAAAGTGTTAAACCTGAAAGTAGCCTCTAGTAGATTGATGAAGAGAATAAAATAAAATAACTAGCAGCTGAATGGTCAAAATAAAAACTATAGGGAATATTAAATGCTACTTAGCAGAACAATTGCAGTACAATTTCATTTTTCCTATTCAAGTTAAAATTTAAAAGGAATATCATATGGAGATACAAAAACCTACAAAGAGCCTTAATTATAGCCATGTCAAACACAATTCTTTCACTTAATTTTAATTATATTTCTCTCTTCTATTTTAATTAGGATTGCATGCATTATTGTTTTATAACTTAATAAATAGCCAATGTGTAATAGAATTTATCAGCTTCTCACTAAAAAAAAGGAATTGTATCAGGATTAACACAAATGATTCACCTGATTAAAGAAATGTATATAAAGGCTAGTTTTATAATAAATATTACAGATAATATTTTTTAAAAAGAGAAAGTAGAGGTAAAAATCCTATTTGTGCTATATCACAAAAGTTCTTTCACTGTTATTAAATTTTCATTTCTCAGCCTTGGCATTTTTATCTCTAATAGTTTTCTCAACTTTTCATTTTGCGAGCTCACCTCCAACAATCCATAAGTCCATACTATTGTTTGTTGAAAGTCCTTTTCATCATGACTAAATCACATCTGGTGTGGCAGTTGCTGTTCACATGAAATTGGGGCCCAAGCAACGACTGAATTGATAATAATGCCTCCTTGAAGAAAGTACATGGAGTTTTCCATAATTGTTTTTTTTTTTTTGATTAAAAAAAAAATCAGTCTCTTCAATTTTCCCCCTCACTTCTGTCGACTGCAGCCTGTGTTTTCAATCAAGCCACCACGTAATTCTTGCTTTCTTACTTACACTTTCAAGTGTTTTCTGTCTGATATTATGATCACTCTTCCCACAGTGTATCTTATCAATAATTACAGCAGGTCAAGCTTCTCACCTAACCAACCCTGTGCATTACTTTTTATTTTTTGGCATGGGAAGTGGAGTTTTAGACTTTCCTTTGTTTGAGTTTAATCGGGACAGAAAGGCTATTTCTTTTCCTATATAAATTTCTTGCCACTAGACCAGAAAAAAAGAATGGTCCTAAATTTTTCTAGCAGACCTCTCTTCTATCCAATCCGTATACCTCATAGATTCAAGACAATCTATACTGGACAGGAACAAGCCTTTGCAGAAAAGGACTGCATAATAATTCCTCCCAAGTAACTTTGTTGACAAAATTGTCTTACAATTTTAAAAGCTGAGATTGCAGATAAGATCTGTGACTTCTCTAAAAGTCTAAAAAATTATATGACTATATGGGCCACAATGTAGTGCCTCCTAAGAAAATGAAAAAGTTGGAGACAAGTTTGTCATGTGAGAGTTAATCTATGCCATCAGCACAAAATGGCATCAAAGCAGAATTATTCAGTCATCTGACAGAGGCAGAATGCCATCAACAATATAAATACGAGGAAAGCAATAACAGTATTAGGAGAAAATTAGCAAAATTTATGAATGCAACCTTGTAGGTCAGACACTAAAGCATCTGTCATTATTATTTTATTTAATTCTAACAAAATCTTGTGAGGAAAATGTTATGGTTCTGGTGTACTTAAGAGGAAATTGAGGCTTACTTTTTTCATGATGGAAAGAACATAACAAAGCTAGAAACTGAATCTTTAGAATCACCGAAGTCTATGTATCTGATCAAAGAGGACGTGCAGACAATGGAAACTCAGGCATGCACGTGCTGGTAGAACCAGATAAAGCAACATAGCCCAGAAAAATCATGCCCATTCTCCCTGGAAGGTATCTTTCTGTTGTGGAAATAGAATCGCAGCCTGTCTTAGGCTGAGGTTATTAAACACTGTAATCACGGAGCTGACTCGCCCTACTCTAATTGCAAGCTTACAGGTAAACTTGAAAAATTTGACTTTTCATGTAGCTTTCCTACAAGGAAATGGTATATTGGACCTATTTCAATTATTTTCTTCATACCCTTCTGAATTATTAGTGTGAGTTCATCCTTGCATGACTTCAAAAATGGGACACTAAGCAGTTTGGATTTAAGGATCTAGGAAATAGATATCTACTGTTTTTAACTTCTTGAATCAGGAACCAACTCCCACCAACCCCTTACTGAGGAAATGTTTCTTTCTTCTCACTGTAAGAATGTGTTTTAAATGAAACTCTCCATATTCTTACAGATCCAATCTCATTGGCCACAGTCAGCGATTGACGTATGATGAATCTATATTATCTACTTTACCCAAATTGCTGGTTCAGAGACATATACTGGCTGTAAAGGGAGCCAATCAGAACTTTTTCCTAAGACTGTTTAATTTCTGATTAGAGAAATGGAGTACATTTACTGTGCTTTCCTAAAGTGGTGCTATATGACTTTAGAGCTCCCATCTTATAGAAGAAGTCAGTTTATACTAATAGACAAAACTATACATAAAAATGAGTAAAGATAAAAGAATGACAAGGTCATATTTTCATGGATGGCAGCTGTTTCTTGCCCCAGTTATATTCTTACCCTGCCCTCGAGTAGGATAAGAATCACCCTTCTTTTTATGCCAAACTAGTTCAAATTTGGTTTCATTAGTCAGTGCTCTGACTGAGGGATCTTTTAATGTAAAAGTAAACATATAACAGGAAAATCAGGATACCTACATGCTGTTGGGAACTGTGTGTACTGCACGAGGGCCCCCAGCCAAGGTGAGGTGAAGAGGATAAAATCCAGCAATGCATCTTAGTATAAGGTGGCAGTGACTTTTCTGAATTTTCACAAGCTACCTTAATCATAATGTTAGCCCTGAATGAAGTCAATAAGTAAGCACCTACTTGTAAATCACTTTGGGAGCCAAGTATACTGAGAATAACCAGACCTTACTGTGGCAAAATGTAGAGTGGGCTGGCATTCCCCCTGAAATCTCATGGGTTATGGTCCTGAGTTTCATCTCCCTTGCTGCAATGCATGCCTGAGGTGATGAAGGGAGGATGAAATGTCCATAAGAGTAGACAAAAAAAAAGTCTGGGAAAAGTCTAGTTAGAAGTCAGCAGCTTAGAGACAAAAATTTAAATAAAGCTAGAAAGTAACTGATAATTGTCCCCACAGATACCCTACAGATGCAGGCATCTTGATCTGTAGACTCTAACTTTCCTTTATTAAATTATCCCCAATTATTCTTTGATCTGTAGCTTAGTACTACCCTGTCCTTTAGCCTGATCATTTTCTTTCTAACCAAAGAACTATCTGTTTAATTGAAACATGAAGCTGTTACCTTTTCACTTTTGGCCTTGTGCATACACTCCCTCAATTTTGTAATAAATAGCCTTGAATACTGGGATTGAGATGGTACTTGTTAGCCTCAGGAGAGGTGGATATGGTGTCCTCTCTCATGCGTTAGAACACTGTATGTGTTTGTGTAAATTTCTCAGCACTTCTCTCTCTTTGCCAGATGCTGGGCAGTCAGGCAATGTACTTGTGGAAGAGGATCCCTAACCCACTATTTTGTGTCTCAGTTCTTGAGTTGCAACACCTTACCTGGTTTCTTCTAACTTCAGTGTCTCCCAATGAGTATGTGATCAAGAGATGTCAATATTTTAGAATGATATATTAGGACCCCCCCAATCTCAATAAATTCCACGTTCTCCTCTTCTCAAAAAAAAAAATGTGAGGAAAAATTAGCTAGTTGTCTTTTTTCAGTAATCATGAAAGGAGAGCATATTTTAATATGATAAAATTTCTTATGACTATGAAATGGTGGGTACAAATTATAGATTCAGTTGACAATTCTTAGATTAGACATGATTTTTTTAAATAAATGCCAGGTGACAATATGTGCATGTGAACACCTATGCCAAACTTCCCACTGCAAGCCATACCAACTATGTCAATGCTTAATCAAGGGGATGGGATATTAAATGTTTCTAAGTGTTTCACAGATATACTTATCCTGTTTCATGGATATCTTGAGAATATCATATTACCATTGTGGTGAGTAAGCCACCCACGTCATACAGTTATTAACCACCAGCCTTAACTTTTCCATCTTTTACATTCTTCTTGACTGTTGTTAGGGTACATAAATAGATGAAAACTGAGCTGCTAGGTTTTCCATTTATCCCATGAATCACTTTATCTCTGAGCCACATAGGAAATTTCAGGAAGGGTGATGATTTTAATCTTGGCTGAATTAACAAGCAACCAAATGGGGAAATAGGTCACAATTCATATTATGCAGGATTTTGAATGTCAATCATATATTTAGCCATTCACCATCACTGTGCTGAAAATATAGCTCATGATATCTACTTATATTTCCATCCCTTTGGTTACTTATTGCCTATTTATTCTTTCAAGTGAGAGGCAGTATAACATAATGGCTAAGAATACAAGTTTTCTAGTTGATATTTGACTTTGGTAAAAATCTTAAAACTCTCTGGGCCTCAGTTTCCTTATGTATAAAAGTGATAATGATAATGCTTGTGCCATAGAATTATGGTAGTCATTATAACAGTACAAATAAAGTGCTTAAAGCTATTCTTAATATATAACAAGGATTCAATAAGTATTAACTCTTATTAGTTTGTATGTATTTCATAAATATTTGTTAAGCTACATCATATGCCAAGCATTATGTTAAGAACTAAAGAAAGAAAATGCCAAAATAAGTACAACAATGGCTACCTTCAAAAATATATTATATATGGTGGGATAAGAAAATATAAATAATTACTTGAAATAGGAATCAGAATGAATCTAAGATGGAATTAAAGACCACATGTTAACATATTATAGATGTTACAGGTAGCTAATTCTAATAGGGCTTCAAGAAAGCCACTTCACTAGCCACTTCTTATCTTAAGTACATGATAAACAATTATTACATTAGCTAAATAAGATCAAATGTGGAATAGGAAAGAGAATAAATTTTCCAAAGAAATCTTTGATTAACTATCTTTTTATATAGCCTGGTTAATAGTAGTAAGGACCCAGTTAATCTTTGTTGAAGGAATAAAATAAATATTCTATGTCCTGTCCTTTTATCCCTGAAGTGAGTTTCTGACATGTGGACCTGTTCAATCACTCCATATTTGATGTTCATAAACCTGAACCCCCACAGTGAATCTACCCACAAGAAGAGTAAGAAATAACTAACCCTTGTGATTGAATTATCAGCCCTTAAATCTTCTTTCTCTTATGCAGTAGTTATGTTCTCACACACACACACAAAATCTCCTGGATAATAAGGCATCCAGAAAATAAGAAAAGAGCATAAATCTGGAAATTCATATTCATACTCATACTGCATTATCATACAATGAGGGGTCCTAATACATATGTTACCAAATACATTACATTACCCTTTTCTCTGGCTTCCTTACACTTAGTCATCTCTATGACTGTGAGGATAAGAAAATGTTTCCATAATATCAAAGAGAGTTGTCCCGGGAAGGGAACTTGAAGATAGTCTATTCTCTTTCCCATTCATCCTCTAATGATACAGATAAGGAAACATAGGAGAAAAATTACTTACACAAGGCCATATAGCTTGAGGTCATGAACAGCTAAGCCAACATCAAACTCAACTCTCCAGTCTTTCACAACCCCGGGCTGGATCTTTCTTAATTGTCAATTTAATTATTTATTATTATATCTTGCATATTTTTCTCTCTACTAGAAGAGCTGGCTTTGCTGACTTGGATGCCTTAAGGGCTTTTTTGATGAGTTTTATTAAGTGCCAGCCCTTCCAATTTGGAAGCAGAGTTGAAGAACTGGACCCAGGGAGGTGACAGGGATGTTGCGAGCAGCATCCCTGGGAATGAACAGCAGATGGAAACACTCCACGCCTCTTACATGTTGCTAAGTGGACAGGAGGGCAGGGATACTAAACACATGAAGGGCTTTATTTATAAAATGTTTCTCCAAACAGTAGGAGAAAAAAATTGAAATTGAGAGAGTAAGTGTTGTCTTTCTGTGTGGAAAAAAAAAAAAAAAGCTATTTCTAGACCTAAATGGCCCTCAGGCAAGAACATAAACAAAGAGCAAAACCTATCCAAAAACTTAGAATTGTTTACAGATTAGATGGCTACATCCATCCGCTTTGCTGTCTATCTCCTGATTCTCATCTCAGTTAACCTAGTTAGATCACATTTCAATTTAATTATCATATATTTCTGTTTAAATGTTTGTGAATTACAAGGTTAATCAAAAAGAACTTGCCAATTCAACTCCCCTCAACACCATCACCACCAAACTCAAACCTGTTCTAGAAAACCTATAATCAAAGCAGGCCCTGTGACAAATCATCAGGTCCAGTCTATAGTCTTCTAGAAAAAAGAGTATATTAGGCACCAGATTGAGAACTGCATATTATTTTCATGCAGGTAACCAAGATTAGAGGATTAGAGACTCTTCAGAAAGGTATCTTGGGCTATTACCACTCTGATAGTCAAAATGAATCTCTGTATGTCCATTTAAAACCACTATTTTTAATTTATTGCACTTTATCCTAGTCTTCATTCATAAGAAAAACAACTAACTGCTAGATGTCTAGTGAGTCTCTCTGATTCTCTCCAACTCTCGGGTTTTATGTCCCTATTAAACTCAGCTTCTTCCATATGAGTTTGCACTACTCTTGGCCTCTCCCACTTACATTTCCACGGCATTCATTTACTTTGAGTGTGCCATGTACCATGCAAGGCTCTGGGGATATCAAGTTGAAAGAATGTCTCTAACCTCTAGTTACTCATGGTCTATTAAGGGGGAAAAAACACTAAATGTGATGACATCTGGGATAGAGATGAACATAGAATATCACAGAAAGAATAGAAGCAAAGCACAGAACTCACTGTGGAGTTTCATTGCCAGGTAAACAACAGGTGACCAAAAGTCCAAAGGTGGCATCCAAAAGGTTTGAAAGCAGAATAAATTCAGTTGTGAGAAATGGGTCAGAGAACATGGTCCCACCTAAGAGAGGTAGGTATAGCATGATAAAAGAAACAGGTAGGGATGGACAGATAGACTCAAAGAGAATGAGCAAAAAGTAGAAGGTAGGTGCCTTCATGATGGTGAACACAAAAAGCAAGAACCAGGCACAAGTGGCAGTAAGGCCGGGTACATGACAAGTAGTGGACATGGAGAGAAATCAAGTTTGAGCTTAAATCTGTTCTGTGCCTCTTCCAACTTCAGGTAGTAGGTGTTGGCATTCCTTCATTCTTAGCCACATCAATCCAATCTCTGCTTTCACCATTACATCACTTTTCTCTTTTATGGGGATGACTATTGTTACATCAAGCCCACCCAGAAAACCCAGGATCATCTTGCTGGTAGCAAGACCTAATCACAGCTACAAAGTCACTTTTTCTGTACAAGATAATAGCCACCAGTGTCAGGGATTACAGAATGAATGCCTAGACTTTTTGAGTCTTTGAGGATCATTATTCATCCGATGGCAGGAGAGTTAATTAACCTTGGTTTTCTCATTTCTAAAATAGGGTTAAGAAACAATATCTACCACCCTAGGCTAATGTAAAACTTAAATAAATTAACATATATAAATCCCTTAAGAAAATGAAAACAATCATTCAATAAATGTTGGGTATTAGTTTAGATGGTGGTTTCATGTTTCCAAACAAATAACTACGATATTCTCTAGTCACAGGGTACATAAGAGCAGGTACTGTTGATATTTTTCACTGAAGTATATTAAATGCCTGACATGATTTTTTTAATTTAATTTTTTATTTAATTATAACTGTATACATTTATGGGATACAATGTGATGATTTAATATATAACCTGGAATGCTTCAATCAAACTGATTAACATAACCATCACTTCATTACTTATTTTGGGGGGTAAGACATTTACAATTTACTCTTAATTGTTTTGAAATGTATACTTGCATTGTGCACATAAGGTGAGATCCCACCAAATGCTCTCCCACCTCCCTCCATTCTCTCTATCTCTTCCCCTCCTTTGTCTCTCTTCTCCCTTCCTTCTTGCTGGACTGTATTTGTTACTTATCATTCGTATGATTATATATTGGCTTCATAATAGTATTGAGTATGCTGGATACTTTTTTCCATTCTCGAAATACTTTACTATGAAGAATATGTTCCAACTCCATTCAGATAAACATAAAAGATGTAAAGTCTCCATCTTTTTTATGGTTGGATAGTATTCCACAGTATACATATACCACAATTTGTTAATCCATTCATGTTTGATGGGCATTTGGGCTGCTTCAATGACTTGGCAATTATGAATTGGGCTGCAATAAACATTCTAATGCAAATGTCTTTGTTGCAAAATGATATTTTTTCATCTGATTTTGTTCATGTTTGTTTCATTCCTAGTAATGGAATTGCAGGATCAAGCAGTATATCAACTTTTAAATCCTTAAGAAGTCTCCATACTTCTTTCCAAAAAGGCTGTCTTAGTCTGCAATCCTACTAGCAGTGTAGAAGTGTTCCCTTCTCTCCACATCCATGCCAAAATCTAAAGTTTGGGGATTTTGTGATGAGGGCTAATGTTACTGGAGTTAGGTGATATCTCAAAGTAGTTTTGATTTGCATTTCTATGATGATTAAAGATGATGAGCATTTTTTTTATGTGTTTCTTGGCCATTCACCTGTCATCTTTAGAGAAGTTTCTGTTTAGTTCTCTTGCACACAAAGAAATGGAGTTGTTTATTCTTTTCTTATTAATTTGAATTATCTGTAGATTATAGTTATCAGACCTTTAGTTAGAATCCAAACCTGCAAAAATTTCCCATTCTGAGGGCTGTTTGCTTTATTTGTAGTGCCCTTAGCTGTCCGGAAGATTTTTAGCTTGATCAAGTCCCAGTATTATATTTTTGGTGTTGCTATAATGGGCAGGGGAGTCCTCCTCATAAAATATTTTCCAGGCCAATATCTTCAATCTTCCCTGCACTCTCTTTCAGTACTTTTATAGTTTCCTATCTTAAGTTTAAATCTTTTATCCAGTGAGAATCAGTTTTTGTTAGTGGTGATAGATGTGGGTCCAGTTTCAGTCTTCTACAGGTTGCTAGCCAGGTCCCCCAGCATCATTTGTTAAATAGAGAATCATCTTTCCCCAATGCCTACTTTTGTTAGGCTTATCAAAGAACAAATGATGATAGGTGTCTGGGTTCATCTCCAAATTATCTATTCTATTCCATATATCTACATCTCTATTTTATGTCAGCACCATGCTGTTTTGTTCTTTATAGATTTGTACTATAACTTGAAGTCTGGTTACATAATATCTCCTTATTTGTTTTTATTTCTAATTAATGTATTGGCTATTTGAGGTTTTCTCCTAATTCCATATAAAACTCTAACAATGTTAATTAGAAACTATAAAGGGGAAATGACAGTAGATATCATATAAATTTTAAAAATCCTCAATGAATACTACAAAAAACTCTATTCTCAGAAATATGAAAATGTAGAGGAAATGGACCAATACCTGGAAGCACACCATCTTCCTAAACTCAACCAGAAAGAATTAGAAATTTTTAATAGACCTATATCAAGCTCTGAAATTGCACGAATTATACAAAATCGCTAAGAAAAAGAAAATTCTAGGACCAGATGGTTTTACATCAGAATTCTACAAACCTTCAAAGAGGAATGAGTACTTATATTACATAACATTTTCAAAACATAGTAAAGGAAGGAAGCCTCCCCAAAACATTCTATGAAGCAAATATCACCTTGATCCTCACACCAGAGAAAGACTCAAGAAAGAAAGAAAACTATAGACCAATATCATTAACGAATATCAACGCAAAAATATTCACTAAGATCCTAGCAAACAAAACTCAGCAAAACATCCAAAAAAGTATACATCACAATCATGTTGGTTTTATCGTAGTGTTAAAAGGTTGGTTCAACATACATAAATCTATAAATATAATATGTCACATAAATAAAATTTAAAAAGACCATTGATCCTATCAATTGATGAATCAAAGGCTTTTGTTAATATACAGCACACATTCATGATTACAACACTTAAGAAAATAGGTTTAAATGGGACATTTCTTATACTGATAAAGGTTAGCTACCACAAACCCACAGCCAATGTCATATTGAACAGTGTAAAATTGAAAACATTTCCAACAGATATGGAACTAGACAAGAATGCCCATTGTCACCTCTACTATTCAACATAGTACTGACATAATTATTAGTCCACGATGGGTACTTGTATTAGTTCCCTAGTGCTTCTATAACAAATTATCACAAACTGAGTAGTTTAAAACAATAGAAATGTATTCTTTCACAATTCTGGATGTTAGACATCCAAAAATGAAGGTGTTGGAACCTCAGAAGGCTCAAGAGAAGCATTCTTCCTGGTGTTTTCTAGCTTCTACCTGATGGCTGCATCACTCCAAATTTCCCACTTCTTATAAGGACACCAATTATTTAGGGTTTAGGTCCCTTTCTAATGATCTCATTTTAAGTAATTAGATACAATGAACTTATTCTAAACAATGTTCTATTCTGAGGTTCTGAGTGGACATGAATTTTAGAAAGATACTATTAAACCCAATAAAATACTTCATAAGTATTTAATTGCATGAATTAAATCTGATCTTGCACTGACTAGTGGGCCTATTGCTGTGAATGGCATAGAAAAAAGAAAATAAGGAAACACACCAGAGTAGTAGAGATTCAAATATGTGGTGCTTGATGGGATAAATCTCTCCACATCTGAAGTTAGTTCATGGCAGTCAACAATAAATTCAAAATGCACCCCAACTGAAATAAAGCACAAGATCTCCCTTGTCTCTACACACTGAAATACAAACACAAGCTTGGAAGGTTTAGTTTGCATTACAAAGGAAAGCGTCAGATTGCAAAGAGGATTTAAACTCTTTTCATGTCTTTTTCATGACATTTAGGTCATGAAAATAGTGTTAATTGAGGACATGTATCTTAATTTGGGCGAAGAAGCATAGATCAACTCCAGTAGCCCACAGCTATGACATGAAGTTATTGGAAAATCTTCAAAACCACCATTTAGTTCACTTGGTGGAAGCAGCATTATTCTATTGACCTGAATTTTTCTCTCTGCAATTATAAACTTGAAGAACTCCCCACAGTATAGATTTCTCAATATAGACTCTAAAAATACATCATACATGCACACACCTATGGTGAATAATAATTAGTATTTATTTTGCCCACTTCATAAGCCAAAATAGGATAGAAGCCATATATTAATAAAACATTAAGGAGTGCAGAATGACTGAAAATGAGCTTAACAGAAGGTTTGGAGTGGGCAGGGATACTTGTCATGTTACTAGTTATCTATTATTTGTTTCTGTATATATGTGGTCTGCACCAAAGTTAATATTTCATACCATAATATAATTATAATCTGGATCCTACCTGAAAAATAACATCTTATTTTGCTTATTCTCTACTTAACATTTCAACGCTAGACCATTAAAAAAAAATTGAGTCATAGTGACTATTAATGGGTATTAATATTTATCAATTATCAATATCCTGGTAGATGTCTCCCTTTCTATTCTTGCTTTGGCTCATATTTTGGTCTACAGAAATTTATTTCTATTTGGAAATCAGGGACCAATGTCATCCATTATCCCCTTTGCCATAACATCTGGTGTTTTTCAGTGGCCAAAAAGGCCTGCTCCATAGCAGCCGAATGCATGTAATTGTTTGATATAATCCTCAGTTATTGGAGGTAGAGAAGAATTTCCTTCTGACATGAATAAGTGATTGGCTTATACCAAACCTTAACTTTACAAAGTACCATCAGCCCATAGTTCAGGATACAGAAAAGAATTTAATTTGACCCAAAACAAAATTCAGTTGGAAGTTAAAGAAGAACAAGAATCCTGTTTTCTCTCCTGTACTGCTTCTGCCACAAAGGCTCAATTGCTGAAGGCAGGCAGATCTTTCAGAAGCAGCAGGCAGAGTGCTCTGATGTTTGAGAACTGGTTTCCAACATGTACTCTTTTCTGACTGAATGTTATGGTAAGATAGCATCTTCTGAGGCCATGTCAGCGGACACTGCATGTTGGACCATTTCAACTTAGTGATCCCTGTTCTATTACCAGAGAGGCTGGTTTGTGGAGGCAAAGGATGGAAAATCCACAGATCTGAACTTGGATAAAGGGAGATGGGGGATGGATTATCTCAAGGAAATCACATGTAATTATATCAGTGCATCCCCTTGCAGAAGAATAATTGACTATAAAGTGTTTCTTATTTTAAAAAATAAACTGTATATACCTATAATAAAAATTCTACAATAAATAAAAATAGTATGCTATCCTATTTTCTTCAGTTTTGCGTTCCTAACAACTATCATACCCTCAGAGCCACACAAATTACTAAAAGTAACCATAAAAAAATCCTCAAAAGGAACTATCGAAGATTTCAAGTCTGTACTAAATATGTAAAGGAATTTCTCTTTCTGCTTCCAGCATACTGTTAAAGAGATTTATTTTCAGATCAATTACTTTCTACTTAAATACATTGTGCCAACTTTTATTAACTTCTTTCCCCCCTCTATCTCTGCTAAAACCTTAGGCTCTGACTCCTGTACCCTCCTGAGCAAGTGTATTCAGCCTTTACCTTATTTTATTATTATTAAAGATCTTTTCCTACTCTGAAAATAGAATGCTCAATTAGTTTTTTCCGCCACAATACACAACCATGAGCTGGAGGTTTTTGTTTTATTTACTCTACTGAATCCTTGCAGTTGAATTAATGTAATTATTCATCATATGCATAAAGTGATATGTGCAAATATGGACAACATTAGAAGACTAAATAATTTTTATACTATTGGTCCAAATTTAATGCCAATAAAAGGTTTATTCAGGTAACAAATATACAAACAAAATATAATAATTCTGGTTGAAACTGAGATTTATGTAAAGCTTATTGTCCCCAGACTTAAAATTTCCTGGACCTTTAAGCCATTCAGGATCCTACCTCACAACTCACTTTTTTTGAGGCTTACCAAAAGAGGATCAATCATTTTCATTAATTCATTTTCTTCACTATTCAATGGGTAATGGTGGGATAATTTTTTAATTCCCCAAGCAACATCTTTATCAACTTCTGATGCTTTGATTTAATGAAAATACCAAAGAGATAGTTGGGTATCTAGTTCTCCTCAATCATACCTTTCTCATGTCACCCATCCTGATTTCTGGTACTAGAATCCAAAAAGACTTCATACATTATCTATGACTTGGGTAAATGGCACAGTCATTCAGATAAAAAGGGGAGAGAGGCTTTGCAAATGGCAACCGTTTCAATTTTTTTGCCATATTTATTGAGTATTTATTCTGAATCACTTATTAGAGAGTTGCAAATCAAAGCCACCCTGAAATATCATCTGACCCCAGCAAGAATGGCCCACATCACAAAATCTTAAAACTGCAGATGCTGACGTAGACGTGGAGAGAAAGGAACACTTTTATACTGCTGGTGGGACTGCAAACTAATACAACCTTTTTGGAAGGGAAGTATGGAGAAACCTCAAGGAACTTAAAGAACTCCCATGTGATCCAACTGTTTCAATTTTTAAAGACTATGATGTCTTTGGATCAGTCTCATTTTCAATTACATACTTGTAAGAAAGAAGGAAAGATATCATTTTACCAATTATCTAAGCACTGGATTGCATGGTGTACCCTCCGCAATTCATGTCTATCTGTAAGATCAGAATGTAGCCTTCTTTGGAAATAGGATCTTTGCAGATGAAGTAAGTTAAAATAAGATCATTTGAGTGCATCTTAATCCAACAACTGGTGTCTTTATAAGAGGAGAAAACAGAGACACATTCACACATGGAAATGCAAGTGACAAAGTAAAGAATGTGTCTAGAGCCAGGCAATGCCAAAAATTACCTGCAACTGTCAGAAGTTAGGAAAACGCAAGGGAGGGTCTTTTTATATAGGCACTAATCTGCCAACATTTGGATTTTGGACTTCTAGCCTTTAGCACTGTGAAAGAATAAGTTTCTTCATTGTTTTAAGCCACTTAGTGTGTGGTACTTTGTAACAAGAGCCATCAGAAATTAATACAGTTTGTGATTATATGTCTACTTTGTATGACCCTCTCTGCTCAAGTCACATCAGGAATCCAAAGATCCAAAGAAGGAGTTAATTTCACAATTTCTCTACTTAGGAAGAATTGGTAACCAGAAATTCCATAGCCTCCCTCATTGTGAATATTAGTATATATATATATATTTTAATTGAACAGTGCATCAAAAGACTGCTAATCTTTAGTCTCCTGAAATAATATGTCTGAAATACAATCACTAGAATTAATATTGTTATTTTTACTATAAGATTGTCCAACTTTCCTAATTTACCCCACCTTAATAAAATAGAAATGTCTATTGATCCCAATCATGGGATCATCAGTAAGTAGTTTCAGGTCCCTCGGCAATTCAAAGCAGTAGAATGAGGCAGCTTTACTCCTACTGCCAGGGCCCAAAGGTCCTGGTGGGGGTCTTCATCATCATGGTTCAAGATGGTGGTTCCAGTGATCGGCCACCTCTGATGACCACAACTTCTTCTCTTACAAATGGTGGTAATTATAAGGCACAGCAATAGCTAATGTGGGTTTTACTCTGTAGCCGTTGTAGTTCCCACTGTCCCTTAGTGTATCTCCCATTCTTAGTGTCTGAGTTCGTTAACAACTGGACATCACTCTATAACTTTCACCATATCATTTCCAGTGCTGTCTCACTGCAGGATTTCTGTAGATGTCAAGGGTGATGATTATTACTGGACCCACATAAGAATCAGTCTTAAAGTTTCTTTAAAATAGCGAATTCCAAAAGTCTGAAAAGGCCTGAGGATTCTATTACTCTAAATAGGTCCAACAATGGCACAGTGTTTGAACACCATTCCCCCATGAGACAAATTTTATTTAGAAAAGTGACTGTCCATAACAGCTCATAGTTCCATTCCCCTAGCTAGCTCCTTTAGCAACACTTTCTCAGTTTCTTGAGCCCACAAAATTCACTTCCTTTGAAAGCCCAAGCACTTCCTTTATCCTTTTCTGGAAGTATCTCTACCTTTCATTGTCATGTCTCTGCCTCTTGTGCATTATTAAAGCCTTAATTAATTCCAAGGATCCTTTCTCTCTATGATGCCTGCTCTGACTAGCCCTTAAAAGTAATAGCTCCTTTCCTCAGTCATCCTCTCTTTATCCTGTACTGATTTTTTGTATCAGGAACCACTAACTGAAGTTATCATATTTATATATCCTTTTCCTGGATTAGTGTCCATTTCCCATCACTGCACTTTTTCCACAATGAAAGCACAGACCCTTGCCCATTTTTGTCATAGTGGTACAACCAACACTCAAAAAGTGGCTAACATAAAATAGAAAATATAATATATTAAATGCATATAGAAAGTAAGTAATGTGAGTTTCACATTTCTTGATACCTAATTAGAAAAAGATCCCAGCATAACAAATAATACTGGCAATGATTCCAGAATATCTCTCAGCTTCCTTTTTTTAAACCTTTGAGTGAGGCAAACTTCTCGATTCATTCACACACACATAAAGAATAGCAATCACCACCATCAAGAGCCTGAAATGAGATATACAAAATACTTTTTTAAAAAATTCCAAATTTTTTAAAGCTCACACTTTCTCTATATTTATATATGTATTAAAACTGCATCCAAGAACCAGCACTGGGTATAGTACAATTGCCCATAACAGATGTACCTACTAAACTCTGAATAATGTCAGCATTAAAATGCTCTTAAAAAATGCATAAAACGGCTCGGTGCCTGTGGCTCAATGGGCTAAGGCGCCAGCCATGTACACCTGAGCTGGTGGGTTCGAATCCAGCCCAGCCCGCCAAACAACAATGACGGCTGCAACCAAAAAATGGTGGGCGTTGTGGCAGGTGCCTGTAGTCCCAGCCACTTGGGAGGCAGAGGCAGGAGCCTCGCTTGAGCCCAGGAATTAGAGGTTGCTGTGACTTGTGATGCCACAGCACTCTATCCAGGGTGACAGCTTGAGGCTCTGTCTCAAAAAATAAAATAAAATAAAATAAAAAATTAATAAAACAAGACATTCATCCAAAGGCCATTCCAAATGTTCCAAAGCTTTTATTTTCAGACAGGTTGTGACTAGGGTCTGGAAGTCATTCACTTCCCAGAGAGTAATATCTTA
>CAUYON010025045.1:0-10250 GCA_963573935.1 Arctocebus calabarensis | reverse complement strand
AGAGAGGATAAAGGGTGAGATCACACTTGTGGTCCATATTTGAAGGGTCAGGAGAAAACTTCTAAATATGGATCAAAAATGTTTTCACATAGTAAATGAGAAAATCTCATGAATGTTATGTCAATTAGGTTGATGAAAATATCTCAGATTGTATGTGAAACCCGCACACTGTACCCCATGATTGAATTATTTTACACAGTTATGATTCAATAAAAAAATGCAAAGACACAAATATTATAAAAAATCAGGAAATTACGATGCCACAAAAAGAAACTAATAAAGTTTAAAAATTAAAAAAAAGAAAACATTTCAATCCAAATGTTTATGTACCTGACTTAAATACTCCCAGATTTATGAAACAGACTTTGATTGATTTAAGCAATATGATATCCTATAATACCATAATATCTTGGAACTTTAATACCCTTGTGTTTTAACTGTACAGATCATCTACACAGAACATAAAGAAAGATATAAGGGACCTAAATGCAATCCTAGAACAAATGGGCTTAATAGACAGATACGGAGCACATTACTCCCAAGCTAAGGAATATATTTTTTTCTCATCAGCCCATGGAATGTATTCCAAAATAGATCATACCCTAGTTTATCTATCAAACCTCAAAAATATTTAGAAAACTGAAATTATATCTGGTATGTTAGGCAATAAAGTTAGAACCCAACTCTAACAAAAATGTTGATCCTCACACAAAAACATGGAAATTAAATGACCTTATGCTGAATGATAGCTGTGTCAAGGAAGAGATAAAGGAAGACATTGTTAAATTCCCTGAATGGAACAACAAGGAAGCTACAAGTTACCAAAACCTGTGGGATACAGCGATTGCATTCCTAAGAGTGAAATTTATCACATTAGATGCCCAACATAGGCATGCATCGCAAAGGGGGAAGCAGAACATGGGGTCATAAGCTGCTTGAGATTTCAGGCAGGAGAATCCAAGTCTGCTCTAGCTTTCACCCACACCCCAGAGTTGACAATGTAGGGGAAATGGACAACATCTAAAATCATACCATGTCACTAGACTTAAAAGAGAAGAAATAGATCTCTTGCACAGACCAAGATCAAGCACTCAGATCAAAGAAAGAAACAAAAAAAAATCCATAAAATAAAGACCACATGGCTTCTCACCAGAAACCTATAACACCTTCAAATATGAATTTGTACCTATACTGCAAAAACTATTCCAAAGTATTGAGAAGAACCTCACCACAACACATTCTATGAAGCAAACATTTTCCTAACTAAAAAGGCGTACTGCAGACCAATTTCACTAATGAACATTGATGCAAAAATGCCCAATAAAATCTTAGTCAATAGATTACAGCTACACGTTAAAAAAAATTACATATTATGATCAAGTAGGCTTCATCCCAGGAATACAAGACTGGTTTAACATACACAAATCCATAAATGTAATTTACCACATGAATAAAAGCAAAAACAAAGAGCATATGATCCTCTCAACAGATGTGCAAGAAACATTTGATAAAATTCAGCATCGTTTTCTAACAAGAACAATTAAGATGATAATTATAGATGACATTTCTTAAAATGATTTAAGCCATCTATAACAAATCCACAGATAACATCATACTGAATTGAATCAAACTAAAATCTTTTCACTTATAAGAGTAAACTTAAGAGAATGTCCTCTATGACTACTAATATTAAACATAGAGCTGGAATTTCTAGCTAATGCAATCAGACAATTTAGAATATAAAGGGCTTCTAAGTGAGGACAGAGGAGGTCAAACTCTTGCTCTTTGCTTATCATATGGTATTATATTTAGAAAATCCAGAAACACAATCAAAAAAATCATACATGTGCTCACAAAATACAGTAAGGTGTCAGGGTATAAAATCAATGTCCACAAATCATAGTCTTTGTATATTCCAATAACAGCCAAGTTGAGAAGCAAATCGAGGACACAATTCCCCATAAAGTAGCTTCAGTAAAAAGAAATCACTAGGAATATATCTAAAAAAGGAGATGAAGAATCTCTACATGCTCTTGGCTGGGAAGGACAAACATTGTGAAAATGTCTGTACTACCCAAAGCAATCTACAAATTCAGTCCAATCCCCACTGAAAACCCAATGTCACACTTTCAAGACTGGAAAATATAATTCTTTGTTTTGTATGAAACCACAAAGAACCCTGTGTAGCCAAAGCAAATTTACTAACAAAAACAAAGCCAGAAACACCTCTCCCCTAGACTTTAGGTTGTATTATAGGTCCATAGCGATCAAAACAAGATGGTATTGTCATAAAAAAATAGATGGACAAATGGAATTGAATAGCAAACCACAAGATAAAACCAATCTTTTATAGTCAACTGATGCTTCATAAACCAAACAAAAGCATATACTGGATAAAAGAACCCCTATTCAATAAGCGGTGCTGTGAGAACTGGATAATCACATGTGAAAGACTGAAATTAGACTTTCACCTTTTACCACTTGCAAAAATTGACTGAGGATGGATAAAAGATTCAAATCTAAGACATGAAATGTTAAAAATCCTAGAAGAAAGTGGGGGAAAAACTCTTGAGGATGTTGGCATGGGGAAAAAATCTTATAAAGAAGATTTTAGTGGCATTCTCAACAACAACAAATATAGACAAATGGGACTTAATTAAATGGAAAAGCTTCTGCACAGCTGAGGACACAATAATCTCAGCAATAAGACAACCTTCTGAATAGGAAAGTATATTTGCAGATTATGAATCAGACAAAGTCTTGATAACTAGGATTTATAGGGAATTCAAATTAATTAACAAAAGAAGAGAAACAATCGCATCTATCACAGGGCAAGACACATGAACAGAACCATCTCTGAGGAAGACATTGGAATGGCTAACAAATACGAAAAAATGCTCATCATCCCTAATCATCAGAGAAATGCAAATTGAAACCACCCTAAGAATAGCCCATATCACAAAGTCCCAAATTTGCAGATGCTGATGTGAATGTAGAGAGCTGGAAACACTTTGACACTGTTGGTAGGATTGCAAACTAGTACAACTTTTTAGGAAAGCAGTATGGAGAATCCTCAAAGAACTCAAACTAGACCTCCCATTGGACCCTACAATCCACTACTTATGCATCTATCCATAAGAAAAAAATTCATTTTAGCATAAATACAATTGCACTAGACTGTTTATCACAGCTCAATTTACACTTGTCAAGATGTGGAAACAACCTAAATGCACACCAATCCAGGAATGGATTAACAAACTGTAATATACACATATATCTCCATGGAATACCATTTTATATATATGATACAAAAGGTGTGAAGTCACCACTTTTTTCTGGCTGAATGGTATTCTATAGTATATATATTTTACTTTCATTTTTTTAAATTTTAGGTTAATGTGAGGGTACAAACAATCAGGTCACAATATTTGAATTTGTTAGGTAAGGTCCATATATATATATATATTCCCTATATATATAAGTAGTATATATACCATGGAATATCATTCAACCATTAAAAAAGTGGTGACTTCACACCTTTTGTATTAATCTGGATGGAGTTGAAACATATTATTCTTAGTAAAGTATCACAAGTATGGAAAAGCAAACATCCTACATACTCAATGCTAGTACGAAGCCAGTAGGTAATCTAATTCATGTCCAAATAGGAGAAAAATTCAATTCAAGTTTGAAGGGATAAGGGAGGGAAGGAGGATTGGTGTTCTTCCACTTAGTGGGCACAGGGTGGGGCTATATGACAGACTTTTAGGGTGCAGAACACAACTATAATAGGGACTTACCTAATAAATTCAAATATTGTGACCTGATTGTTTGTACCCTCACATTAACCTAAAATTTAAAACAATGAAAGTAGAATATGAGCACCAGGATTTTTTTTTAAAAAATAAAGTATTATTTGACTGTAAAAAAAACTATTAAATTATATTTAAACTTTTACCATATATTTAAACATTTACTCTTCTTGGAAATCACAAAAATGACAGTATTTAAGTTTGTTTATTATATCGATAAAGACATTTTATAATTTTCTGCTACAAATAAATAACATTTTTCTTTAAGTAGAAATATGAGTTTAATATAAGTAACAGTAGAAACACACATTTTTATTATTTATTTCAAAGACAGTAAATAAGGTGTTTTTTAAAATTTAAAACAATTAACTTTTCTCTTAGGCAATGGCAAAAAATTGTATTTTTTAAATCCCATAGTATTAAAATCACATACACTAATGACTGTGTATGTTTTTTATATATATATGTATGTATACACACATACACACACACAAAAACATATGACCAACTAGTATTAGACAATGCCTTTTATTTTTTGGCACTGTGATGATGTCCTAATATACATTGTTTTATTTAACTAAGAGATTGATTTAACTAGGAAAATTAACTATATCTTTTACAAATAGAAAGTATAGTTTAAATTAGTTTTATAATTCTCACAATTGTGCCCAACTAAGAATCATGGGTGTTAGTTTCTGAGTCTACATCATCTTAGTATGCTCATCATAATAAATATTCAGATACTTTTCTCTCTTATGATTTTCCATTTTCTTACCCACATATCCTCCATTTTTTCTTTACTTCATATACTTAGCAAGAGCTCATGCTCTGAGACAGGAACTTAAGCAACGGGTTATGAACAAAAATAGTATATAAATATTTAAAGACAAAATGAGAAATGTGGCTGTGGAAGCACTTTGTACACAGGGATTCCATAGGGCCTTAAGTTTAGTCTAGAATAAAAAGGCTAATATTGAAGAAAAAAGTAATATTCATGAGGAAAAGATTTTTTTAATAATCTCCTGAGTAAGTTGATAGGAAAAGTGATGCAAGAAGTGGTAAAAGGATTAGTCTAGAAAAGCTTTGGAGACAAAAAAGGAGAAGTAATATTTTAGAAAACTGTGAGGTGGATGAAAGGTATCAGAAAAATAATCAACTAGAGAAAAAGGAAATTGAGCAAACAAAAGTAAGCCAGGAACTAATGTCTTTTGCTAACCTAAAGGGCTTGGAGTAGAATTTTAGGGACATTGATAAAAAGTATGAATTAAGCCTTATCCTGAAATGATGAGGCTTAAGAAAAGTAAATATAATGACTGGCAAATATCACTGGGCCTTTTAAAGCCACTTTAAGATTACATTGACTATATTACTTTCTGATAGGTTCACTTTAATGAACCTGCTATATCTTCCTCAGTGACTTGAATAGAAAATCGTCAAAATGCTGAGTGACTTTTAATTTTCTTACTAGAGCTTAATAATTACATAAATGGAAAACTTTTCTTTTGTTTGCAATACAATGAATTTTAAATATTGCACACAACATTGTAATTTACCACTGTGTGCTTGCATAGAAAAAAGAGATTTTTTGAAGTTGTAGACAATATAATATTGACAGAGCTCTATGTTCTCTTTTTTAAAAGGATACGTTTGTGGTGACATGATTAATTCTCACATTTTTTCTTATTAAAATAAAAAATGAAATGTCTGTATGGTACAATTTTTAAATAGAAAAAAATACCATCCTAAAAAAATATGCCACAATTTTTCCCAGTTTTTTTGTGATCAAGAAATAAGTTGCCATCTATGTGTTCACATATATGAAAATTATCATTTTTAATGATAGAAAATTTAAAATTAATAAAGATTTAAATGTTCTTTAAATTCCCTAAATAATATTTTCAGCTATAATTATAATTAACTGTGAATTCACGGGATAAACTATTATGAGCAAAAAAAAAATCACTGTACAGTATAACACTTTTTATTTAGTGAATCTTTTTCTTTAATTCCATTACAATGTTTCACAAAAGTGGCAGAGTCAAAGAAATGAAAACTATCAAGTAGGTTTTAATTTTAATAACATGTATGTGAACAATCAAGCTAAGAAAATAATATTAAGAAAAAGACCATTTCCTGAGTAGAGAAAATTTATTGGCCAATTTTTGCAAATTTTTATTCCATTTTAATGACATGTTTCATGCATACCAAAGAATACACTTGATGAAAGGCGCCGGCCCCATATACCAAGGATGGAGGATTCAAACCTGGCCCCTGCCAAACTGCAGAATAAATAGCTGGGCTTGTGGTGGGCACCTGTAGTCCCAGTGGCTAGGGAGGCTGAGGCAAGAGAATCACCTAAGCCCAGGAGCTGGAGGTTGCAATGAGCTGTGTGACGCCACGGCGCTCTACCGAAGGCAATAAAGTGAAACTGTTAATACAAAAAAAAAAATAAATAAATAATGAAAAAACTTGATGTACAAGTGGAACATAAGACTTATATAATAGACATCTGCATACTCAATCTAAAGTTGGTAACATTTACATATTCATTTAAAGTATTCTTTAGGATACATTATCACATATGTTATACACGCTTTGTATAATTTGAATTTACCATAAATCAGATTATACTGAATATTTCACTAATTTTTGTGCAATAAACAATATGGTTTTGAAATTGTATAGCAACTATTTTGTCCCGATTTCTCGTGCCTAGAATCTTCTTAGATAAACACAGACAATTATATTTTTCACATGAAAATAATTAAGAAAACATGATAATGTATGTAATTTTGCCTTTTAGCTTTAAATTTGCATACTATTTAAACATTATTGTAATATCTTAGTCAATGATAGTACAAATGAATAAATTACAATGTTAGCATTGGTTTGGTAAGATTTCTATGGTATTTGTGCCCCTTACACAGGTGGCGTGCCATCTACCCTTACATTGTGTCCATTAGGTGAGAGCACACCAGTTCCCCCTTTCTTCTTCTCCCCTTCTTTCCTCCATCCCTCACTTACCAATTGTGGTACATGTAAATTGAACTTTTCTTTTGTGCGGGCATGTATTAGATCATTTACTGGCTTCATATTGATATTGAATACATTGGATCCTTGCTTTTCCTTTCTTATGATACTTTCCTAAAGAGAATGTTATTCAACTCTATCCAGATTAATACAAAAGATGTAAAGTCTCCATCATTTTTACGGATGAATGGTATTCTAGGGTATAATATACTACCGTTTATTAATCCATTATGGGTTGATGGGCACTTGGGTTGATTCCGCATCTTGGTGATTGTAGATTGAGCTGTGATAAACATCAAGTTCATATGTCCTTATGAAAATTTTATACTCGGTGGAATTGTAAAATTTTAAGTAAAATATATCTTTATTTTTGCAATTTTATTAATTATAATGTCAATATATCTTGAATTTTCAATTCTAGACAAAGAAGGGCATAGAAAAGATTGAAAATGTTGAGACTGGGGCGGCGCCTGTGGCTCGAAGGGGTAGGGAGCCGACCCCTTATGCCAGAGGTGGTGGGTTCAAACCCAGCCCTCGCCAAAAACTGCAAAAAAAAAAAAAAATTGTTGAGAATATTTTTGTATTCATAAATTATGAATGATTAGCTATAATTAGAAAAGAAAAAATTTGAACAATGTGAAGGAATCAATACATTAATTGATGTCTCAAATTGTATTACTGTGACATTTTTGTATGGTTAACTTCAAGAGTAGAAAATAGAAAGGGTGGTGCCTGTGGCTCAAAGGAGTAGAGCACTGGCCCCATATGCCAGAGGTGGTGGGTTCAAACCCATCCCCAGCCAAAAACTGCAAAAAAAAAAAAAGAAAAGAAAAAGAAAGAAAGAAAAAGAAAAAGAAAAGAAAAGAAAAGAAATCATAAGGAATTATATCCTGAACTTGTTCACTTAATTTCTAAATAACCTTAATTGTTTATCTTTCTAAGCAAATTGTGTATGTGCGTATAAAGCTAAATATCAGAAATATTAATCTGAAATTGAGTTTAAAATGAAATTAAAATGAAACTCAAGTTTCCACATTGAACTATGAGAAAACGTTACTAATGAGTAAATTGTTAAATTCAGGAATCTCAGGTTAGATTAGAGAAGTTAAGAAAGTAATTAAGCAGAACTTATACATTAACTAGTCTATACACTGTGTCATTGTCTGCGCCATCTCCATTATGAGGGACGATGATCTAAACAAACAAAAATAACGTCTTTATCAGTGTCATATAACTCAATACAAGATAACACATTTTAAATTCATTACTTTACCTTATGCCATACTACAAACATGATCTTCATCATCATCATCATCATTATTATTATTGCACTTTGAAGTTATTGGAGATGTATCACTGAAACACAGTTTCCTTATTCATAGACTGAAATATCATATCTAGATTACTTTATTTAGATTGTCATAGATCCGGACTCTTATCCATTGTCCTTGAATATTAGAAGAAGGGGTTTGCAAAGCCCCTAGAATTTAAGCAATGTTCATGCTGGAGAAAGTCTTTAGATTTTTGTCATAGCCTCCAAAATAGCAGTAACTTCTTTAAAAATTTGTATTAATAATTAGTGATATAGGAAATGTGAGCACGCTTTCAAATTATTTCTACTAAACAGAGTATAAGCCTTTGATTCCGACGTGAGCACTTCTCATACATTTGAAAAGACATATGACAAACAGTTTGCGTTTCTTTATGGGTACTACAGGAGAGGAGTAATTTTCAACGTAGCTGCTAGAATTTTCAGTGTAGTTGTTTTCCCAATTCTAAATCTCTGAAAGGATTTTTTTAGTATCACAGACAGTAAAGTAAATCAGTAATAGTAGTTCCTAAAAACAAAGCAACTAGACTAATTAAAGAATTAAAAAAACTCATGGGAGATATTAAGAAATCATAACTCAAAATTATGTGCACATTGGTAACTGACATTCATATACAATGAAATGCAAAATAGTCAGATTTAATATGACTATGTCATTGAGTATTCAAAGTACAATCCTATGTATTTCTTAAACTAAAGGTCTGTGAGAGAATACATTTTTGATTCCACTCTCTTGTAAGGTGACAAAGACAGTTAAGAAGGTGGGGCTGTAAAAAGGATGGGAGGACCAGGCATTGAGATTTCTGTCAATCACCTTCAGAGTACCACAGGCAGCATGCAGATTCATAATTTACTTGACTGCCCCATGTGCAAGAGCCCACTGAAAGAAAGAAAGAGGACTAATACAGTCTTATGTTCCCACAGTACATGTTATTGTGTTTTCCACAAGGTCACACTCACTAAAAATAGGATAAATGTGTAAATGAAGCCAATCTAAAAAATTACAGTGTTAGCTATTGTTTCAGCCTTACAATAATCAATATATTTCACCAACTTTCTATATTGAAGTTATTACCAAAGAAGTTTTGAGAAATTTTAAGATGCCTCATTCACTGAAAGGCAATTTATGATTGTCAAATCAACCATAGAAAGGCTCAAAATGGAAAAAAAAGTCAAACACAAGGATGTCCATTCCTCCTGGATTGGCAAATTTTAGTGTTCTGAAAGACCACAGCCTGAGGGACACTTTTCAGTAAAACCATCACCATAATGTCAAACCCAGTGGCCTCTTTAGGTCTCATTCTACTAAACCTACAAGTAGTATTTGACATTTTTGCTCCACTTCCTACTTTTTGAATCACCGTTACTTGGCTGAAGAACTTGAACATTGATAATGTTCTCCTACCACAGCAGATAATCCTTCTCTGTCACTGTTCTGGTTTCTTTCCATTTCTCCACTTAGTTCTATATTGACTTACACTTCAGTCTTTTGGATCAAAAATACACACACCCTCATACTGGGGCTTTTGGGTTTTTTTTTATGTTTTGTAAATATTTACAGTCTTTAATTTGCTTATTCAATTTTTTTCTTTTTTTATTAAATCATAGTTGTGTACTTGAATGCAATTATGGGGTACAAGGTGCTGGTTTTATATACCATTTGAAATATTTTCATCAAACTGGTTAACATAGCCTTCACCACATTTTCTTAGTTATTGTGTCAAGACATTTATAATCTACATTTAGTAAATTTAACATGTATCTTTGTAAAATGCACTGTAGTTGTGTTCCCACCAACTACCCTCCCTCCACCCATCCTCCCCTCTCCCCTCCCCCTTCCTCTCCTCTTTCCCCTTCTTCTTGGGCTATAGTTGGGTGATAGCCTTCATATGAAAGCTATAAATTGGTTTCATAGTAGGGCTGAATACATTGGATACTTTTTCTTCCATTCTTTTTTTTTTTTTAATAATTTTATTGAATCATAATTATGTACATTGGTGCAATCACAGGGCACGATTCATATACATTCAGAAATATTTTGATCATACTGTTACAGATATCCTTCATGGCATTTCCTT
>CAUYON010025042.1:0-32688 GCA_963573935.1 Arctocebus calabarensis | reverse complement strand
TTGATGTGTGTTCCTCGACCTTGTCTCTTGGCTCAGCTCCAAACCATTGGCTTTCTCGCCAAATTTCTGTCCTTTAACTCTCCTTCTGGACAGGAGCGTCTGCAGAAAGCTGGCTACAGACCGCCATCTTGGCTCCTCCCACCTAGTACCTTGAACTTTCAATGGCATTTAGAATTTCTCTCAGAAGGAAGTAGGGGTGGTGACTTTTATGTTTTAATGTTTCCAAAGGTGTTTGTAATGTCATATGATTAAGGCTCCACAAATCCTTGCAGCAATGAGCTTTCCAGCCGCTTGCCTCTGCTTTGTACCATTTACGTTCACGAGATCTTAGTCATGAAAAACCTCTCAGTATTTACCAATCATTAATATCTTTCTATATTTTTCCTTTCAAGTGAATTCCCATTTTTCTAGGATGCCTATTGTCCTTTTCAGCTCAACAGTGACTTTCTTCTGTTATCAAAAGTTAGTAGTGAGGGACTTTATCAACAAATGCAATACATGTAACATGGTTTCTTGTACCCTCAATGAACCCCCAACAATAAAAAAAAAAAGTTAGTAGTGAGGATTTGGCTTTTATCATAGAAGAATGAGGCAGGCAGAATTACCAGAAGGGGTCCTAACAGTATAATCAAGTTATGTTAATAGGTAAGGTTCCCTTGTAAATTTCTAAAGGAATATTTAAGAGATCATTTAATATTTTACTCTAAAAGTTTACTCTGAATACTGATTATGTTTTAAAATTTACACTTTTCCCCTGTATTTCTGCCAATTAAAAACCAGCCACACCTTCGTTTGATGTGACTATAACTAGAATAAAACAATATTAAAAAGAATTAAAAAGGATTATAGCTTTAAGAAACACAAATACAGGATTCATACTGTCATGATAATTGTTCTAAGTTGGAGCAAATTGTTGTACAATGAACTGATTTTAGTAGTTTTTAACATGACACATTTTAGATCCCAAGTTTTTTTAATGAATTATTTGATAGCATTAGAATCTTCCCAAAAAACATTATGATGCCTTTAAATTGGAAGGAGGAAACTAAAATGTGTCTCAGCAAGTACTTCTGACCTTTTAAGGCGCCAGGAAGTGTGTGGAGGTGAGCGCTTTCCTGAAGTGTCATAGTCTCTGAGGATAGAAAGGGGATCAGTTGCCAAATGACGTTCTAATTCTCATGGTTGGGCCTGTTGTCTGGAAAAAGAGTCATGCTCCTTTTAGTAATTCCAGTGTTTCTTCCTCTTCCTGTAAATGAAGGTGCAGGAGTAGGAAACATTCATTCACAAAAAAGGAATAGAAATATGTACCCTGTGGGAAGGAGCCTTTTATAGAACTGTCTTAAAATATTTTTTGGACAGGTCAGATGACATTTTGCAATATTACTGTGATGACCATTAAGTATGCTCACTGACTTGAATATGTATTCATTTTTGAAGCAGGAGTCATTTTGACATACTAGGAAAATAAGGCTGCCAACGAGATAGATTTTTACGTGGCTAATTGCTTTGTATCTGGTTCAAACCTGCTCCCCCAAGCAAAACTTATAGATATCTGTGAAATGAAAAAAGTAATAGTCTACTTAGGATTCCTTACTGATGACATTATCCTCATAATACAGTATCACAAGTTATAGTCTTTTTAAATTTAGTATATAATTTTATGACCTATTTAATAAGTCATAAAAGTAACTGGGCAAGGGAAAACTGAGACATTGTGGGAGAGATTCAGGTCGTAGAGCTCATCAAGCACCCTGGCCTAGCAAAGCAATCGTTCCTGGACCCTGGTTCTGACTGGGGCATGAAGAGGTTTTCATCACGTGAATAGAGCCTAGTTGAGAATGGGCACAGGACAGAGCCTCCAAGGGACACAGACTGGAGACGCCAGCACTTTAGTTTTCACATCCCTGCTCCCCATCACACACTTTATGATCTTGGAACAAAATTTTAACCTTTTTAAATTTCAGGTTCAAACAAGAGTGAGAATTGAGTAATTTGTAAGAATGTTTTGGCTCTAGATTCTGATTCCATGTTTTATTATCTTTGTCTCTTCCTCAGTTGTGAAAGAAGACCATGTTTTGTTTGTGTTCTAGATAAAAGATTCCCATGTTCATTCAAGGCACTATTGAGCTGAAAGTTAGACACACTTTAATTTTCTAAAAGTGATCAGTAGAGTTTCTGGCTTACCTATGCTTTTCTCTTTACCAACAAATGCAATACATGTAACATGGTTTCTTGTACCCTCAATGAACCCCCAACAATAAAAGACAGACATACATGATGCATCATAACCCATCCTTCAGCGAAGAGGTACATCTAGGTCAAGGTTCAAAATGGGAAGGGCTGAAGTCACACTCATCCTGAGAGTGCTCACCTGGGAGGTTGATCTCTCTCCTGGGCGATGTCAGGTCATCTTACCTCTTTTCCATCTCATTTCTTTAGTCTACCCAAGACCATCTCACTGTATAGGCAGCTAGATATGCGTGTGTGTTTTGTTGAAGTATTGGTGCAATTGAGATAATAGCTGCACAAAAAAAAAGCAAAATAGTGTATTCTCAGTTTCCAAAAGGAATGCACAAAAAGCATTGAGTTCTTTCTAAGGGAGACCAATCCTCAGCACCTCCCAGACACTTCACCACCTTACCTCCCTCCTCAGAAACCCCAATTACATTAATAATTAATAACCATCTCTTCTAGTACTTCCAAAACTTCTCTTGGCCAATCTTCATAATTGTTTTTTCAACAAACTTTAGCTGTTTCTATTTTCTAAATATATTCCCCTTCCACAGTGCATTTTCCCAAATGTGAGTCACACATTCTGGATTCTTGAGGAAGAAAAATATTATTCACATAATGAGAAATGTAAACTAACTTCTGGAATGACCCTTCAGATGAAGGGGAAAAATACATGACCTCATTTGCATTTAAGGTCCTTATCTCTATTCTAAATCAGAAGAGTATAGTGGGGATCAGGCTCAGATGGAGAGACATTATCCTGTCTTTTTCCGTGTTCCTGGTCAGTTGGCGGTGTCTGGCCTATGCAGAGGAAGGAGGAGATGCTATGTGAAAGTAGGTCAAGGAAAGAAGGGCTCAGGAGAATGCAGCTTTAGAAATAAAGGGCAGGAGCCAACTAAACCACCACACAAACAGAGCCAAGTCTTGATTGCAACGTTGACCACAGAGAGTAAGTTGGCTGGAATGTCTACGGGTTTCCAGTGATCTGGTGGTGAGAGAGACAAGTTGTGCCAAATGTTGCCAACTCTGATTTCTCTTTTATGCCTATGCTTCCTGGGGGTAGACTCTAATTTTTCTTATATCCATAGACTATCTCCTACTGATTCCCTAAAGTAGTCCCTGAGTACTCACTGGTTCCAACATTTAATCACTCTGACAGCTGGATGATAGAAGGATTGCTTTACCACATAGAAATACGTTGATGTATGAGGTTTATCAAGTGTTTGGGTTTGAGAGTGGTATTCTCCCTAAAACAGGCAAATTCTGTACCAACTGAGAAGAAAGAAAAAAATCTAGATAGATGCACAAAGTGTGACAATTAAGTTTGCGAACTTGCCATGGTGCACCCACATGGGCAACACTATGCAAACAACTCAGTGAGCTTCCGTAGCTGGCGTATCAGTGTCTCATATCACATATCACGTTGACATGTGGCAGTGTTTTTGAGTACTGTTGTGAGGATGTCAGAGCTTGAATCAGAGCAACAGCAAACATTAAGCTTCTTGTTAAACTTGGCAAGAGTGGAAAGGAAACAAGGGACATGTTAGTCCAAGTTTATGGGGATAATGACATGAAGAAAACGGCAGTGTACACATGGATTAAATGTTTTTCTGAGAGGAGAGAAAGTGCCACTGAAAAAGAGAAGTCCAGGTGTCTAGTAATGAGCAGAACTGATGAATACACTGCAAAAATTTATCAGATTGCGCGTCAGCGGACTGTGAGAAGCAATGCAGACCAGGTAAATATTGATAGAGAAGCAGTTAAGAAAATCTTACCTGAAAACATTGGCATGAGAAAGGTGTGGCTCTTGCATCTTGACAGTGATGCACTGATAACATTGATGAACACGGTACGGAAGGGAGTTTTTAGTTGTAAACAAACTGTATTAGAACACGTTCCCTACTCACCTTCTCTGGCTCCAATGACGTTTCTTTACCTGAGGTTAAGGAGAGATTGAAAGGAAGACACTTGGATGACACACAGGACATCAAGGTTAATACGACAACAGTTTTCATGTCATTCAGAAAAAGAGTCCCAAAATTGCTTTGAAGAGTGGACTGACATCATCAATTCATAGCTTCCCAAGGGGAGCACTTTGAAGGTGCTATTCAGTAGTGATATTCAGTAATGAAGTATGCAGCACTTTTTTAAGAATGAGTCCAAGAACTTAATTGTCAGGCCTTGTAGACAAAAAACACATTACTGATTTACACCTGGTAAAGGTGGACTAAAACATTTCTACTGTCCTCAAGACCAAAATGGGTTTCTTCCCTTGTCCAGGCATTAGGACTTAACATTTGGAGATAGCTGGGTCTGCGAAGCAGGCACGTTCTCCACTAGCTGCCCCACACCCGGCTGCACACAGAAAGCTCAAGAGGAAAGCCATTCATCTACTCAATAACCTTGAACGTATTGATATAGGCCACTAGAAAAAAAAAGACACAGATGAATTTAAGCATCTTCTCACCAATCATATAAATCACTCTTCTTTCCAAAGAAAAGAACAAGTGAGAGGCCAAAGGGAAATGATTTCTTTCTAAATTTTCACATGCATGTAATTAACTGTTTTATGAACACAGTAGAATATGGGAAGGGGAAAAAATGGTTTCCTTTACAACCAAAAGAAGGCTAATAACTTTCAACAAACTAATCTGATTTTACTCTATGAACTGAATATTAATGTTTTAAATCAATGATTACAAAATCTGGATCTTACCTGATAATCTGTTTGCTTCTTTCTTCAGAGCTTATGGTAAATTCATCCCTTTGTTCACACAATAAACCTCAAGTTCCTACATGGTGACAAATCTTAGGGATACAATAGGACCTTTGAATTGAGCAAAATAATTGAGGAGAGAAACAAATGAGTAAATAGCCTCTACAGACTGTAGAAAAGTTGCAACAGAGGAGGACGATGGATGGGGGTGGGGGGGTTCATAAATATGGTGAATACTTACCCCAAAAACTCAAAAGATGAATAGGCGTTAAAAGGACAGGAAAAGTGAAGGGAAAGCCTTCTAGGCAGGGTGAGCAACATGTCTAAAAGTGTGGCAAATTATTTCCACTTCAGGGAGCTTTAGGTAAAGAGTGTGGTTTGCCTGGGAGATAAGAGACCAGGTAGATTTCTTTGTCTGCCTCAATCATCATTATGCCACTTCTATCCTAGGACACCACTTCCTTCTTGCAACAAAATTAGTCATTGGACCGTTCCTCCCCTGAATCAAGACAATACTAAAAATGGAGTATACTATACTTTAATGGCCTCTATGCACTTTCACAGAAAGCAGAGTGTGTTCTAAGGCCAGGATTTATTTCTCTGTAATCTTTTCCTTGATGACTATCTCAGGAGGGTAATCTTTCTTAGATATTTATACTTTGTTGTGTTTAGAGGGTAGCCCAGTTTTTCCTATATGTATAACATATATTTTTAGTTATTTATTGTTGGACCTATTCCTGGAAAGTATTTGACAAAAAGTTTTTGCCTAGGGCTCTTGTTTGACTCCTGCATTGTTAATTCCATAAAATCATAAGAGAAATTATTTCACCAGCGAAGTATAGGTAAGAAATGGACTAAGCCTGAGAATTCAGCATATAAAATATATTGAAAACAGGACAAAATCTGGTCATGGGAAATCAAATGTCACCTGATTAAGAACCTCGAACTCTTCATCAAAAAAATTAATTCTGAAGGAAGTAATATGATCACATCTGTGTCTTAAAAGCATTGGCAGTGGATGTACTTTAAGGAGAAAAATTGAAAATGTGGAGACATTATTAAACTGTTGTAATATTCATAGGAATGAATAAATGAAGCTTTAGTAGATGGGGTTAATGGGGAATGAAGGGGGTGGATTTAAGAGATGTTTGGAGGTCAGTTTGACAGAATGACATTTCAAGAGATAAAATAATTAAGGAAAATTTAGGGTAGAGTTCTCTGCTGAGATTAGAAACAGCAGAGAAAAGGGCTCTACGGAGCAATGAGTGGGAATAAAACTGAATTTAATTTTAAACATTTTTAAGCATGAGATCTCTATAGGACAATCAGATCATAATTCTTCTGGAGTGTTTTCAAAGCCAATAAAAAAGGTACTGTAGGAGCCGATTTTTCAAAAATTGAAAAAAAGTTACTTTAGAAGTATAACTCCTATAGCAAGTGTATCTTGTGTGCAAATGTCCTTTTTTGTTGCTTTGTTTTCAAAGAGTATGATTATAAGTCAGTTATTTCTGTAGTTTTCTATAATCTTATTAACATGTTAGTTTTAGTCCACACTGAGGCAACTCAGCGTTTACTAAAAGCCAATGAAAGAGTGAAATGCTTAGGCAATCAAAAACGTGATTTCTAAAAAGCTAGAGTTTTCTGTTTCTAAAAAACAAAACGGAAAAACAAAAAATGGTCCAGTTAATTTGTTGAAATGGAGGAGAGAGCATCAGAAAAATAAAACAGAAAAGCAAAAAATCTTAGCAGATAGATAGACTATTTCAATCAAATATCTTCTACTTCCCCCTGATTTGCTTACTCAGTGCCAGGCAAATCTTTGCACTGTCAATTCTTTTTTTTTTTTTTTTTCCAGTTTTTGGCCGGGGCTGGGTTTGAACCTGTCACCTCTGCACCTCCAGCATATGAGGCTGGCGCCCTACCCCTTTGAGCCATAGGCGCCGCCCTGCTCTGTCAATTCTTTAGGTCATGTTCCCAACGAAGCATTTTTTTGACCCTGTAACATACATCCACAATGAGATAAAGTTTCCTTAGTTAAGATCCATCTCCTTTTTTGCAGATTCTAAAATAAAAAAGTTTTAAATAGAAGAGAAGTGTATCCTTAAATATATAAATCCAGAAAATGGCCAATATCTTAAGATTTTATAAAGAGTCTACTTTACTGGGCTATTGTCAAGAATTATCTGAGAATTACTCAAAATATTAAGTTGCAATTATCTACATGACTAAAGATGAGATCTTAAAATGCTATATTTTTCTTCAGAGGATTCAAAATAAGCAAGTGAATGTTCTTTACATCTCTCTTGATTCATGTGGGCAAGGTCATCAATTGCTATTGGGAAGCTATTCATGTTCAGTAAATATTGCATTTCTGAAAGTAATAAAATTGCATTCACAGTTTTTTTCAGATTGGGCAGATTTCATTTTTTCATATGATACTCTCAGGAGACCACTTTTTTGGTAACACAAAAGTAGATAAGAACTACTTATTTAGATAAGAACTTTATATAAATGCCCAATAGAATAAGACACAGAAAATAAATAGAAGGTGGCTATACAATGTAGAATTCCATCAGTTTTTAATTCCTAAATAATAACTCAAGACTGGAGAAACATGTTCCTTGAAAGAATAGATAGAATTTTATGTATTATTAAATGAAGACAGCATTGTAGTCTCTCATAGACTTAATTTTTAAAAATTAAAACTAGGCAAAGTTTCAAAGGTTTCAAAGTTCAATATAAAATAATTATTTGGAGATCTCAAAACAAAACACTTTCTAAAGAAGTATGTTTTGTATTAAAATATTAATACATACCACTTTTTAAGGCATGCAGAATAATATGTCGGTTTTAATAATGTAAAAATGCATAACAATACCTAGTAAAAATGTCAACTAGAAAAAAGTAAACTAAGTAGAAATGAAGACTTCCTCCCACTCAGCCACTCAGTACTCATCTTCCACGGCCTTCCCAACTTCTTCCTTCCAATCCACCAAGAAAAAGTCCTGTTCTTGGTCGTCAGGTTTTTGTACATTTTACTCAAGGAGTCCTCTACATATACAAGTATATACACGATCTATAGATCTATCTACCTATCCATTCATCCATCTATATCCTTTCAACACAAACAGAAATCATCATAATCCTATTCTTCAGTTCAATTTTGCTTTCACCTAATCCATGTCCATTATGCATATATGTCTTATATTAATGAAGACAGAACTATTTTTTTTCTTTTTTACATTGCAAGTATGGTGTTCCCTTGTATGAATGAACCACAGTTTTAGAATTAGCTTTTTCCTAAATATTATGCAAGCTTTCTTAGAACCATAGTGAGTTGTGAAGACTCAAGGGTAGGAAATTCCATTTGCTGTGAGGTCAGTCTCAATTCTGTTTCACTTCTTTGAAGAATTTCATATACAAAGGAAGAGTTTCCCCATTTAAAATGTAAGGATACTCTGCTCTCTCTCAGGGAGTTTTAATCTTGAGAATACAAACTCTCAAAACACTTAAATCTTTCATATGATGAATTGAAAATATCTGTATAATTATAGATAGCTCTTTCCTCCATCTTAATATATAACTTGCCCCTTCAAATGTTTTATGTTGACCATGAATTAATTCAATAATTTTTTAAATAAAATTAATGGTAAGATAAAGAACTTCAAGAGGACTATGAGATCAGAGAAAATTCTCAGTCAGAGGGGCTTCCTCCAGCCGACTGCTCAACCAAGCCACAGATGCCATCCCTAGGCTTCTGACTGTTGCTTAATAGAAGGGGATTCTTGACTCAGGAAGTGAATTCCTGAGATAAATAGTCTATGGGAATTTCTTGTGCTTATCAGATTCTTATTTGAAGACCATCAGCAGAAATTATGTACTGTGATAGAACTTGGGGAGAATTGATCTCAAAAGTTTACTCAGTTCCTAAGCTTGTATGTCATGAGTCCACAGAGTCAACACCTACTGTCAGAGCTCCCAAACAATGTAAATAACAAGTGTAGAGTCCCGCTCTTCCCCAGCTACCCCTCAGACACATGAGCTGCTTCTCCGCATTATCTTGGTGTAAGATACAGGCCACTCTTCTAATTCAATAAAACTCAGATTCTCTGCGGGACTTTGTGTCTCTCAGGCAGTCTTTTCATTTAGGTTTTCCTCCTTGTTCAGAGACTTTATCATGAAACAGAATTTTGCTGAAAATATTACCATAACTTTATAGTGTGGAACTCTATTTTGAAGGGTTATAGAGGGAGAAAAAAATTAATGTAACTGTAAACAGAGTTTATTTAAAGAGAAATTAATATCCCTAACTATATTCAATGTAGGTGGTGCTTAAAATATACCCCCTGCCCAATAATACAGGCTTCCTTACAGTGCATGTTGACCTAGGATATTAGAAAGATTCCACACGGGTTTCCTCCCCTTAGACACATGTGCACCATGCATGTTAATTTTACTGAACTCCAATGTTTTCCTATCTTGCGGTAAAGGCCTATTGAATTCAAAACCAAGCACTATCATCCCTTTCCAAGCCTGGATCCTGCCTGCCTCCAGTATTTTGTGTCCGCTGTCCTTCTGCAATGTATAGGAAGTTGTCCTAATGTCCATCACTTTATTTACAATATTCTATAGCACTGCTCCACACTCAGTACTAAACTGCCTGATCTCTATGAACATATTATGTTCACAAGAATTTGCTACACCTGTTAGGTCACCTGCATTGTCTATGGGACAGTTCTGTGAGGTAGCATCTGTAGGTAAATGAATTTGTCCAGTCTCGTCCCCATTTTAAAGATTAGTTTTTGACTGGAAATTGATTACTGCTTTTTTAACAGCTTACATTTATTAACAGCTGTTACATGAATCTACCTGAGTTACCAACATTATATTTGAGGAAATTCTTCATAACAACTACGATTTTCTTTTCTGCCCAGACAGTCAGAGCCTGGACTGACAGTATTGCAGCTGATGAAGCCATGGTCTCTAGAAAACTTTTCTTGTGTGCCAATAAGCAATTCATATATTACTACACAATATATTGCAACTGACTGTCAAAAATTGTGTCCTGTTCGTCATTTAGTTCGATGTCTAGCACTGTGCCTGGCAAAAGTGTTTCCTACATACTTGCCAAATGACTGAATGAATGAAAGTTGTGCTGAAGGAGAAAGAACAATCAGAGAGAGGGGATATGTGAATAAGAGAGAGCAATAGAGATGTGGTGTGATCACCACAGATAATGTTTCAAAAGTATGTTTGTGTTAGAAGTTAGTCTGACACATAATCACGAGAAAACCTTTTGTAAACTTGCCCATCTATAGCAATTTGATAAGGGGTAATGAGTGAGATAGATTCTGAACCAGAGAACAGGATAATTTTTGAGAGAAAATGTGGTATAAATAACAGTTGGGGAAGGAATATAAATGTTCTTTATCACAGACTGTTTCCTAAGCATTAGCATACAAGATGGCAAAATGATATAAAAAGAATATCTAATCCTATGTACCATGTGTGTTGTGTGTGTGTTCCTTTTTGAAGTAGTAGCTTTAATGGGAAAAGTATGACACAATGTTATCTGGAAAGTGAAGATACAAAAATGCATAAATGATACAAATAACAACACAACCCTCCCCCTCCAAAAAATCTTTGTAGGGTAAAATAGAAGGATGACATCTAAACTATTAACAAAGTATATGTTTAGTGAAAGACCTATGGGGGACATTTTGTATACTTAATATTTTCTAAAATATTATCTGATAAGTATGCATGACCTTAATCATTTACAAAGCTTCTATCCTTTTCTAATATAGATTCATTTAATGGACATAAGAATGAAATTGATACAGAAAAGGCTTTTGATGATATTAAGCATCCTTTTTGGATAGAACACTTAAGAAAATAGGTTTGGGTGGGACAACTCTTAAATGAGGCCATCTACGACAAAATCACAGTCAATATCATATTGAACAGAATAAAACTGAAAGCATTCCAACTCAGAAACGGAGCTAGACAAGGATACTGACCGTCATCTCTGCTATTCAACATCGTGCTGGAAGTCACAGCCATCACAATCAGGCAGGAGAAGAAGTTCAAAGGTATCGGGGACAGAGGCAATCAAGCTCTCACTCTTTGTGGTTGACATGATCTTATACCTGGGAAACCCCAGGGACACTACAAAGCTCTTAGAAGTTGTCAAGGAGTGTAGTAGCATCTTGGGATACAAAAATCAATGCCCGCAAATCAGCAGACTTCATATGTGCCAATAGCAATCAAGCTAAGAATAAAATAAAAGACTATACCTTTTACGGTAGATCCAAAGACAATGAAGTACCTGGGGATATATCTAACAAAGGACATGAAATATCTCTATAAAGAGAACTGTGAACTCTGAGAAAAGAAATAGCGGAAGATGTTAACAGTGGAATAATATACCGTGCTCATGGCTGAGAAGAATCAACATTATTAAAATGTCCTTTCTACCCAAAACAATCTAGATTCAAAGTGATCTCCATCAAAGCACCAAAGTCATACTTTGAAGAACTTGAAAAAATAGTACTTTATTTCATATGAAACCAGGGAAAAAAAACCTGAATAGCCAATACAAGTTTTAGAAATAAAAACAAATTTGGAGGGATCGCATTACCAAACTTCAGATTATACTCAAGTCTATAGTGATCAAAACAGCATGGTATAGGCACAAAAATAGAGACATAGATCTATGGAATACAATAGAGAATCCAGACATGAATGCAGCTGCATATTGCCAGCTGATCTTTGATAAACCAAACAAAAGCATTCACTGGGGAAAAGAATCCCTATTTAATAAATGGTACTGGGAGAACTGGCTAGCCACATGTAGAAGACTGAAACTGGACCCACACCTCTCACCATTGGCAAAAATTGACTCTTGCTGGAAAAAAAGATTTAAATTTAAGATACACAACAATAGAAATTCTAGAAGATTGCATGGGGAAAATGCTTAACAATATCAGCCTGGGAAAAGATTTTATGGAGAAGGACCTCCTGGCACTTGCAGCAACACCAAAAATAAATAAATGGGATTTGATCAAGCTAAAAAGCTTCTGCACACTGAAGAGTGCCACAACTAAAGCAAATAGCCGGCCTTCTGTTGGGAGTTTTATGCTTGTTATGAATCTGACAAAGAGCCAATAACTAGAATCTATGGAAAACTCAAATTAATCATTAAGAAAAGGGCAAACAACCCCATTTATAAGGGACACAGGACTTGAACAGAAACTTCTGTAAAGATGACAGATGAATGACCAACAAACACAAGAAAAAGTGCTCATTGTCTCTATCATCAGAGAAATGCAAATCAAAACTACTCTGAGATATCACCCAACTCCTGTAAGATTAGCCCACATCACAAAGTCAAGTCCCAAATCCTCAGATGCTGGTGTGGATGTGGAGAGAAGGGAACACTTCTACACTGTTGATAGGATTAAAAATTAATCCAACCTTTATGGAAAGAAGTATGGAGAATTCTCAAAGAACTAAAAGTTGATATTCCATTTGATCCCACAAGTCCATTACTAGGTACTCAGAAGAACAAAAATCATTTTACCACAAAGACATTTGCACCAGACTGTTTATTAAAGCTCAATTCACAGTAGCCAAGTCAGAGAAGTAAACCAAAGGCCCATCAACTCATAAATAGATTAACTGACTGTGGCATACGTATACCATGGAGTACTCTTAAGCAGCAAGAATAGATGGAGAGTTTACATCTATTATGTTTATCCGGATGGAGTTGAAACACATTCTTCTTAGTAAAGTATCTCAAGAATGGGAGAAAAATATCCAATGTACTTAATTCTAATATAAAACTAATATGCAAAAAACTACCCACTCACACAAATGATAAATCACAAATATAGTCTAGCAAGGGAAAAGCAGAGGAGGGTAGGGGAGAGGAGAAGGGAGAGAAATTGGTGAGATCTCATCTGATGTGCACAACATGAGGGTTCAGCACATCCACTGGGTGAAGGCTTAACTGCAACTTGAACTTTACCTTAGAAGTGAAAAAAATGTGACCTAAAAATTGGTACCCCCATATTAACTTGAAATAAAAAAAAAGAATGAAATTCGCACACCAACTAGAAAGGTTGTAAATCTGTTTTGCTGAATAAACTACATTAACCTTGAACTCTTTCAACACAACAGGGCAGTAAAACGCATCTTAAAAGAATTGTTAGTGCCGAACCAAACATATTACTATCCCCTTAAGATAAGTGTTATTTTTTTTAATCATTTTAGTATTTTAATACTTTTAACACACTTTAGTATTTTAATACACTTTGGTATTTGAATACAGAGATTTGTATTTTCCACTTTCCTATAACAAATGTCTCCATGAACTGTGACACCCAAACATATTGAATAAAAGCCCTGAGCATTTTCAAATACAAATACAAAACCATGCAGACATATACCACGTGTAAGGCAGACACATGAATGGCTAATATCATTCCATAGCTACTTTTGAAAAAAGAGAAAGTATATTAATGAAGTTTACTTGGGCATATAAATAATAGAAGTTCTATACCCATATTTTGAAGGGGTGGTAGGAAGAAGATTAAATGGTATATCTGAGGCATATTTACATGTGCATGTATGAAATGTACATACATTCTCATCTATATAAACTTGTAGTCAAAATGTTAGGTAGGTAGTTAGGACTCTGGTTCTCCTGGGGAAAAAGGAAAAAAGCAGGCCCCCAGTCCTTCTTGGTGCTATCCAACCTATTCCTGCCCTCAGTGACCGTCCACACCTAGGAGAGAAACCTCCCTACCAATCTACCAATCGGAATTTAGTGTCCTACTGCAGAGGAGGCAGAGGACTCTCCGGCCCACAGGCCAAGTAGCATAGGCACAATAGAGTATAAAATGTGGACGGTGACTGAGAACAGGCTTAGAGCTAATTATCACATCGTGAGCTTAAATCTACATTCTCATACAACCTCCCCTCCCCATGGGTCTTCAGGGACAGCAAGACTCTGGTTCCAGGGTGACCTCTGAACCAGCATGTGGGCCCAATCCAGAGGGTATAAAATGGAAACCCAAGCCATGACCAAGGCCATTTTGCCACTACAAGAGGTGTTCATTGCATATAGCAAATATATCTTTTTTTCTTTTTTTGAGAAAAGGTCTCACTCTGTTGCCCAGTTTAGTCACCCACCATGATATCTGCTAATTTTTCTAGTTTTAGTAGAGATGGAGGGAGTCTCACTCTTTCTCAGGCTGATCTCAAACTCCTGAGCTCAAGCAATTCTCCCGCCTAGGCCTCTGAGAGTGTTAGGATTACAGGCATGAGCCATTGGCACCAGTATGGCAAATATAACTTGACCTGTAAACTTATCTCTTGTTTTTCTTTTTTAAATCTGTATCTCTTTTCCTCAATAAACTTTGCTTCACCCTTGCCTTGCTTTGGTAGGTCTGATCATTCTTCAGCCAAAGGTACATTAAGATTCAGGAACTCTGACAACTGCCTGAACCCCCACAAAAGATCTAAATAATATCTAAAACTATAGCAGATTATTTCTCTACTTTTGTTAAAAAATAGTAGTGGCACTAAGATTTTTGACACAAACACAACTTTTACAGTTTACATTGTACCCATTTTACTTTTAAGAATGGCATTTAGAGGGTTTTAAATCAAGTTCTAAATATTTATATAAAAGAAATAGCTATCATATTATCTCTTCTCCTAATACCATAACTTAACTCACAGGTATATCATTTCAGGCACATGTCAGTTGAAAGATAGTTCAATTTATGTAAACAAAATTTTACTCGGGTGGTGCCTGTGGCTCAAAGGAGTAGGGCACCAGCCCCATATGCCCAAGGTGGCAGGTTCAAACCCAGCCCTGGCCAAAAACTGCAAAAAAAAAAAAAAATTGTACTCACCCACACAATTATTAGAACATCCATTACTAAAGCATTCTTTCTTTTAATTAGTTTTTAAGTTATAAATTTGTATTATTACCATCATTTGCCAAAAAAAGAACAAATCCTGAATTATAATAGCTTTTATAATGCATCCCCTGTCTTTTAATATTTAAGTTCCAAACCCACTTCAGAATTAATTGAGTCTTATAAAAGAACTTCACAGAAGTTATTTTTTCAAAACATAGAAGAAATAACATAATGAGGTTAAAATATATGTTTGAATCGATTAGAAAATATGTGAATATTAATACATCCTAACCAACCCATAGAAAAATCAGAACTTTATTTTTAATTTATGTGGTAAATAGATTATGAATTTTATTAAATCAATTTTACAAAACACTTTATGACTAATGACAAATTAACTCTCAAACTTCCATCTCTTCACATCATGGAAAGTTTCTTTCTTACTCCTGGAACAGGCTGATTCTGGTACTAATCGTCCTAGGTAAGCAAGTTTCCCCTCTGTGATAACTCAAGGACCCAGGGTTCTACTGTATGTCTCTTCATTCTCATAAGGTCTGGGAACTCCTCCACATGTGATTGGTAAATGGGGCAAAGCGGAGGGCAGAAGGGCACATCTACACACTTTGTAAATATCTCGGCTCAGAAGTGATAGTGGTACACATCACTGGAACTCACCGTCCACAAACAACTGAGCACGCAGCCCACAGAGTCACAAGAAAAGGTGGGAAATGTAATCCCTAGCTAGACAGCCACTTCGCAGCAAAAACTCAACACCGCAGAAGGAAAACACCAACTTTGGTGGATACATCATCATATCTACCTTGCTAGCATTGATACTAATCTTTTCTTGATATTTGCTTACTTCATGGGAGACATTATTTGATGTGCTTAATAGACCCATACCTAATATAACAAACCTGTGGAATAAAAAAAAATTTTTTTAGCTATTTTACACAAAAGAAAACAGGCACAGGGGCTGTTCCAGAATATTATTTACAGAAAGATTTTCTTATGATAGAAATTGAATCTTATCCTAACTTTTCATAAGAAATAATAAATATCAGTGACATAAAATATTAAAATATAATGTGTGTAAATATAGATCACTAAATAAAGACTATTTTAAAAAGTAATGTTGGATGTATCATGAAGCAATGTATCATGTTTCTTTTACACTCAGTCCCACTTTTTTCATATGTAAGTTTATTTCTTGATTAGTAAATGTTTTCAAATACTGCTCCTAACACAAAAATTAGAAATTCAGTTGCTATATCTTATGTTTCTATAACATGAAGAGATACTTACCAAACTGAGTAAAAAGACTGTTTTCTCCATATGTCAATACTTTTAATTCAGATCATTTAACCTAAAGATTTTGACAACTTCTGTCATTCTGCTTTAGATTTAACCAAAGTAGTTAACGAGTTCATTATCCACTTGATGAATCAGCAGCCTGCTTTTGACCACTAAAACACCATTTTTTTAGAATGACTAAGAATTGTCAAAATTGCTGAAATTATAATTTATACCACACTAGTTAGGATACTTAATACACACACATACCACTTCTCTTTTGCAATTGTACACATTGTCATCTTTCATTCTGTAATCGATCTTGTCAGTCAAATAATTAAACATCAATCTTTTTGTAATTGTATAGAGTTTTGAATCACTTGGATTGTATTTGGTCACACTCACACAGGGGTCTGAATCAGATAGGTTGACCATTTTTCTAATAGAACAAATTGTCTGAGTGTAGCAGTCTGGGGCAGCAGCTCTCTGATGTCATCGGTTCCCCAGGCTATTTGTTCTTTTATTAAATCATAGCCATGTACATTAATGCATTTATGGAGTACAACGTGCTGGTTTTCTATACCATTTGAAATACTTTCATCAAACTGGTTAACATAGCCTTCGTCAAATCTACTAAGTGTAGAGTATAAATATCTTAATACAATAATTAAGAAATTGAGGTGAAGTCTATGTTAACCGGGCTCCTATTTTTTACCCTCACTATTTTACATGTAATCTTTTGTCCTCATGATTGCAATATTGATCTTATTCTCTCTAGCCATAGTACTTGTCTTCCAGGCAGAAAGCATTGAAAGATGCAAATGGCTAAAGAGTTTTGTCTTAGCAAGTTTTTACTTTTTGATTAGGAACAACTTGCTTAGGTCTTTCTCTTCAACCCACTGTCCAGTGGTGGGTCACGTAGCCACTTCAGGCTGCAAGTTGAGGCTGCTTTTACCCAAACATGTTATTGGCCTGAAGGGAACATAGAGTTCTGTAAGGAAAAAAGGTGTTAGATTAGCAGTTGTGTGTTTCATTTTTGAGAGCTACAGCTAACATTTGAACAATTTTTAATTTTTAATTTTGTTATGACAAAAGCATACAGCCAAACTTTTTTGAGTGAGAATAACCAGTTTTTTGATGTCTTTCAAATTTGTTCAAATATACTATAAGATAGTATATAGTTGAGCAATAATTTTAATTTACTATCTTAATTGCTTTTAAGATAGTATATGTTTGCAGCAATAATTTCATTGTCATTTTAAACCTTTTTCTGAAAATCTAATTTAACTCAGATATAACTTTGACCCATTAAAATTTCTTGCCCAGAAAAGACTTACTCTTGATTTCTGAACAAGTTATTATGTCAATCTTATAATGGGTTTTATTGCTTTAAATAGTATTTTCAAATTTTACCAAAAATTTTTGGTGGGTTATATGTTTTAGACTGTATATTTGAAGACGTGCTATGTTCAAGTGTTCAAATATTCACATGGTAAATTAGTCTTAAAATAGACAAAATGGTGATTATTACTTCATAATTATATTTTTATTTTGAATTACATATTTTTTTTGCCTAATTTTTTTCCCTACTTTATTCCAGAAAACAGGGACAAACTAGTTAGTCTCACATTTCATAGAACTATCATGACTGTATTTTTCAAAGATATAAAAATAGATTCTACTATGAAAATCTGGAAAACAAAACCTGTTGAAGATGGTGTTGGAATATATGCTGAAACTTATAAAGAAGATGTGATTTTGAGATAATCCCTAAGTTTAGAGTGTATGTACACCAAAGCAGCCTCAATTAAGTACACACATAGTCAGCTCCATTAATAACTCTGGTAAGAAATGGTAAAAAGTTGGTGCTTTACCTCATTCAACCCTGTAGTCTTGAATGTTGCCTTGAGTAAACACAAAAAATAAAATAGAAAGGTAGAATTTATTTGATCAATAAAAGATAGTGCTTCCTTTTTCTGGATTATACATTGACAATTATTTGTTTCATGAAAATATACAAATTGGCATTAACTAACTCCAGGTAAAACCTTAGGAAATATCTCGGTAATAAGCTTTAACTTATTTTTGATTATTCTTAAAAAACAGGAAAAAAATTGTGTGTTCCTTGATTAGCAGATTGTCTTCAGATTCAATTCTTTGTAGAGTCTCTGAAAGATTTTTACTTATAGCCAATCTTTAATATTCTTTGTTAGATTAGGAAAGAATTCCAGAACAATGAGAGCACTTCCAACGTGGTCATTTTACTTTGGTTTAGATGGAATATCCATTACTGTGCATGATTATCCACACAGATGAAAATGTGGACTTATTAGCTAGTTTTCCTACATCTATATACAGGGACATCATATACAGTAAGACAGTCATACTGTTTGTAAGTCATACTGTTTGTTAAGTGTTTTCAATATGTCCAGCTCTGTGATAAGTACGTAGATTAGCTCATTGAATGCTCAAAGCAGTATCACGCAGCTCCATTTTCCAGATTAAGAGACCAAGAGTAAGGAAGTTACCGTGAAACAACTTGACCAAGACCAAACCATACAAGGGGCAGAGTTACTATTTCAGCACAAGCAGAAATTCAATAAAATTTACAGCGTATCAATTTAATTTCTAAAATTTATACGAGGCCAAGAAAGATGAGCAATAAGAAGTGTAGCTAGTGATTTCTAAATCACCTCCATCTTCCTGATTATGTAGTATGAGCTATGTTAAGAAAGTGTTGTTAATCTTGAGCTGGAGTGAAGTAAAAAAAAGAAAGAAAGAAGAACACGAAAGACCTAAAGGGAAGGATTATGACAGGGAAAAAAATGCTTCTTTTTGAATTTAACTTTATTTTTTTAAGTAAGCCCTGAAAATGCAAGGCCTCAAGAAATTGATTAAAGACTCAGAGTTGTTCCTTTCGACAGAAATTTTTAGTAAAAGGCGAAAGATTTATGTGATCTGTGTTTTTTGATCTTGAAGACAAATGAGGTAACACCATCTCCAATGACTTCAGATTACAATCCATTTTTACATTTAGGTGCCTGAGTTCTAAGACAAATCAGAGGAATGTGCATGATAGAAACTGTCCTACAGGAAAAAATTTGTGTAAGTGTAGAACAATAGCTTTTCTTAGGTGACTTTGCAGGCAGGATAAAATGGTGAGAAGGGGAAGTAGCATAAGCCCAGGCCCACGAAACAGCAATGACGGCTGCAACCAAAAAAAATAGCCAGGCGTTGTGGCAGGCACCCGTAATCCCAGCTACTTTGGAGGTGGAAGCAGGAGAATCGCGTGAGCCCAGGAATTGGAGATTGCTGTGAGCTGTGATGCCACAGCACTCTACCCACAGCTTGAGGCTCTGTCTCAAAACAAAAACAACAACAAAAAAGAAGTAACTGTGTCAATTTTATAAGTAAAGAGAAGTTGTTCTATTTGCTGATTCTCAGAAGTCCAGATATTATCCTAGAAAGTTCTAAGAATAGTTCTAAGACATAAATAACATTGGAAACTAGCCTCAGGGCCTATAATATGTGTGTGTGTGTGAGTGTGTATTGGGGGCAGTAATAAGGCCTAAGGGGTTGTTTCAGAGTCCTTCATCTTAAGTAGCAGTTCAAGCTGGTAGGAGGCAGCTGGTCTGCCAGTAACTTTTGTTGCAACCTTAGCCTGGGGAAAATTTAATTTTAGAAGACTTTGGGTTACTCTCCCATGGTAAGGAGAGAGAGAGAAAAATTGAAAGCTTTGTGCCTTGGGTTTTTTGCCCAGACGAGGGACTGTGACATTAAGCCCGATGCCCGTTTGACTTAACTGCCTCTTCTCTGGCCCTGACCTCCACGCTGGGATCTATTGATCAGCATGACCAGGAAAATACAAAACACACGTAGGAGAAAGACTAGAGATGAGTTCACATTTTCTAGGCGTGGAAAAATAAAGGAGACTTTCCAGGATATATGCAAAAATATTGTCCCAATAATATTTAAAATACTTTATTTTTCTATTCTTAGGCAATCTGACAGGAAGTTGAAGTAAATAGAAGTAAAGCAATCAGAAAAAAAAAGTAACCCTAAAGCAAGAATTGTGAAGAAACATTTTCGAGTTCTGCACTGGAAATGACTAAGTTACTTACTTGGAAATTCCAGTTTATATTGAATTAAAGGATTAACTAAGGAGGAGTAATTGAATTTAGTTAAAACTTAGTTCACTGAAAAATTTTTCATAAGGTTCTCCTTCTATGTCACTTATGAGGTCGGAATAATAAAATTAAATAATTTCCATGTTGTCCAATGAGGTTGTCACTTGCCACATGTAACAGTTAATTTGACAAAATTGCTCAGTAGCCCTAGCCATCTTTCAGATGTTTGACAGCCCCATGTAGCTAGTGACTATCTTGTTGGAGAGCCAAGAAAAGAACATTTCTGTTCTTGCTGAAAGGCCAATCAGACTGAAATAGTGAAAGTAGCAACATAGAGGAGGAACTAGATTTTCAACTACAATGCCTGCAAGCCAATTTATTTATCGGTGACACAGTTTCAATTTTTAAGACACAGCAACACTTTCTGCTTCATGTCTTGGTTGTTCGGGTTGAATGTAGTGATCTGCATGGTGGGAGGGGTTAGAAGCCTGACTCTGAAGTCTGTTGTTTACTGGCTGTGTGATTTGGGCAAACTACTTAATTATCTAAACTTAAGTTCCTGGAGATTGAGATAATCACACCCACTGCATACAAGTGTTGGAAGAATTAAAGACTTACCTGAAAAAAATGCAAGTAAAATACTTTACATAGCACATGGGTACCCATTCAATAATAAGTACAAACTTAAGTTTTCCAGAATGAGAGTTACCAATCATACCAAGTCTAATTTCCATATCATAAATTAATTTTCACAGAGTCCATAAACTAAAAATAGAAACTAAAAAATGCTCCCAAATACAGAAATAATAGTAATAATTGTCACTGGTATTATTATCCAAGAAAAAGATATTCCAATGATTCGATTTACCCATTAATCGAATATTCTTTTTCTCAACATTTTACTGATCATCAATATTTTAAAAAATGCTTATCTCATAAGTTATTTTCATTTCTTTACCTGAGAAGGAATTAAGAAATAAGTATGAAATTAACAATAACGCAAATATAATAGAGTAAAATTTTGTTATTTCAATTTCACTTTTAAGTTAATAAACTTTCTCCTTGCAACATTATTATTCCCTTAAGGAATAATAGGTTTTTCCATTCTACACTTCAATTTTGAAAAGTTCCACGGCCACAAGAGTTAAATTTTAAATTGGTGCAAAGATGAAGTTATTTTATTTCTAAACACTCCCATATAAGCACATTAAATTTCCCTCACATAAAGCCCTTCAATGGTTTTAAATTCTGTTTAGAAAAGCCAAAACTTGAAAAGGAAAGATTTCCTTGCGTTGGTTGGTTTGTGGTTTTACCACCATCTGTGTAGATTCTTCAGAGGGGGTATTTAAACTTTATGCTCTATACTTTCACATTCTTGTTTTAATCTATAAATCTTTTATACTGTGCACACTTTCCTAACCATATTGAAATATGTGTGTGTGTGTGTGCATATGACTGAAAGCAATGAGGTATATAAAAGACATTTAAGATTGAAAGAAGGAATATCTATGTAGTAAAAAGAAAAAAAAAGCATAACATGTGGTTTGTATAGAAAGAATACTTGAAACAGAGGATACTTTTAATATGTAGAAATATATTACTAGAAAATAGGTACAAATAACTTGGTAGGGTATAATTTTTAAAAATACTGCTTTTTTTCCTTGAAGGTTAGTATGTTTTTCAGTAAAGAAAGAAATATCTGATGTGTTACATAATTCAAAATTTGTAGCTTGACTACCATGGAAATGAATGTTAGGAAGTTGTCCTGGTTTAAGACATTGATTCACCCATGTTTATCATCCCACGAAACAGTTGAAAGATAACTATTACAATGAAAGTCGCTGCAAGTTTTCCTGGGCTATTATTTTCATCCTTACATTATGTGCTATTAATTTAAATAAATTTCATCTTTCTCCAGTCTTAAACCAGTTTATATTTACATGTCATCTTCTAGTACAAAAAAAAAAAAAACTACACTTTTTTTTTTCATTTTTATTTGCATAGAGTTAGGGGGCCCAAGTGATTTTTTGATACATGGATGAATTGCTCAGTGGAGGGGTCTGGGTTTTTAATATACCTGTGCCCTGAATAGTACAGTGTACCAAATAGGTACTTTTTCATCCTACACCCTTCTTCCCTTTTGCAGTCTCCAATTCTACTAAGTCACTCTGTATGACAGTGCACACCCATTCCTTATCTCCCATTTATAAGTGAACAAATGCAGTACTTGACTTTTTTCTTCCTGAGTTTCTTCACTTAGAATGATGGCCTCCAATTCCACTTGAGTTGCTACAAAATACATTATTTAATTGTTTTTAATGCTTGAATACTATTCCGTAGTGTGTGTGTGTGTCCCACATTTTCTTTATCTGCTCGCCAGTTGTTCGGCACTTAGGTTCCCTACTTTTGCAATTGTGAATTGTGCTGTGATAATCATATGGGTGCCTGTGCCTTTTAAATAAAGTGACTTCTTTTTCTCTGAATAGATTCCCAGTGGGATTGTTAGGTGGAATGAGAGATTTGCTTTTAGTTCTTTGAGAAAATCCCCATACTGCTTTCCATAGACATTGTACTAATTTGTATTTCCATCAGTAGAGTATAAGCATTCCCTGTTCACTGTATCTGTGCTAATATCTGTTGTTTTTTTTACTTTTTCAAAACGGCCATTCTGATAGGGGTAAGGTGGTATTTCATTGTGGTTTTAATCATTCCCTGATGATTAGTGGTATTAAACATTTTTACGTACATTTGTTGGCCATTTGTATATCTTCTTTTGAAAAATGGCCTTGTCTGTTGCCCAATTTTTAATGGGGTTATTAGTTTTGTTTCTTATTGATTTGTTTGTAGATTCCAAATCTTAGTCCTTTCTTTGTCAAATGTGGAATTTTCAAGTATTTTCTCAGCTTCTGTAGCATTTTTACTCGGTTGATTGTTTCTCCTGCTGTGAAGAAATGCTTTAGTTTAATTAAGTTCCATTTATTTATTTTTGTTTTTGTTTCATTTGCTTTGGGGGACCTTAGTCATAAAATCTTTGCCTAATCCAATATAAAGAAGAGTTTTTTCCAAGTTTTCCCCTAGAATGTTTTGTGTCCAGTTGTAACATTTAAGTATTTATCCATCTTTAGGGTATTTTTATGTATGATGAGAGATAGTGATCCAGTTTCAGTTTTCTGCATGTGCCTCTCCAATTTTCCTACTGAATATGGGATTCTTTACCCAATGTATGTTTTTGTCTGCTTGTCAAAGATTAACTAGTTTTAGGTATATGGTTTTATTAACCGGTTTCTGGGTTCTCTAATCTGTTCTGTTGATCTGTGTGTCTACTTCTACACCAGCACCATGCTGCTTTGGTTACTGTAGCCTCATAGTACACTTTAAAGTCAGGTAATGTGGCTCGCTGCCTGTGGCTCAAGTGGATAAGGTGCCAGCTACATACACCAGAGCTGGAGGGTTCGAATCCAGCCAGGGCCTGCCAAACAACAATGAAACTACAACCAAAAGATAGCCAGGTGTTGTGATGGGCCTTTGTAGTCCCAGCTACTTGGGTGGCTGAGGCAAGAGAATCACTTAAGCCCAGGAGTAGGAGGTTGCTGTGAGGTGTGACGCCACAGCACTCTACCCAGGCTGACAACTTGAGGCTCTGTCTCAAAGAATAAATAAATAAAAAATAAAAATAAAATCAGGTAATGTGACTCAAAATTTCTTCTTTTTGCTCAGGATTGCTTTGGCTATTCAGGCACTTTTTCGGTTCCATATGAAATTTGGAATTTTTTTCTAATTCTGCAAAATAGTGCCTTGCTATTTTGATAGAGAGTGCATTGAATGTATATATTATGGTATAGCCATTTTAATATACTGATTCTTTCAATTTATGAGTATGGGATGTTTTTTCCATTTGTTTCTGTCATCAGTGACTCCTTTCAATAGTATTTTATAGTTCTCCTTGTAGGGATATTTCAACTCCTTGGGTAAGTATGTTTCTAGGTATTCTAATTTCACAGCTAATGGCCAGGTGCAGTGGCTCACACCTCTAATTCTAATACTCTGGGAGGCTGAGGCTGAAGGATCACATGAGGTCAAGAGTTTGAGACCAGCATGAGCAAAGTGAGACCCCACATCTCCTAAATATATTTTGCAGTTAGCAAATGGTATTGAGTTATTTCTTTGATTCTCAGCTTGGTTGTTATTATGTGTAGAAATGTTACTAATTTATGCATATTAATTTTGTAACCTAAGACTTTACTAGAGGCTTTTTTAGGTATATGGCCATATCATTTGAAAACAGGGATAGTATGAACTCCTCCTTTCCTATACAGATGCCCTTTATTTCTTACCCTTGCCTGATTGCTCTTACTAGGACTTCCAGAAGTTCTAGTCCACTTTTAGAAGTGATAAAACTGAGCATTCTTGTCTTGTTTCAATTCTTGAAAGGAATGCTTCCAACTTGACTCTGTTCAGTATGATGTTGACTGTGTATGACGTTTGTCTTATATGACTTTTATTATTTTGAACTCTGTTTCTTCTATAACTAGTTTGCTAAGGATTTTTGTCATGAAATGTGCCAGATTTTATTAAATGCTTTTTCTGCATCAATTGAGATGTACATATAGCTTTTGTTTTTTATTCTCTTGATGTGGCAGATCACATTTATTGATTTGCATATATATTGGATCATCCTTACATCCCTGATATGAAACTCAATTGATTATGATGAATTTTTTTTTATGTGCTGTTGGATTTGATTTGCTAGTATTTTATTGAGGACTTTTGCTTCTATATCCAGAATATTATTCTGTAATTTCCTTTTTTTGTTGTGATACCGGTTTCATAGAATTAATTAGTGAGAATTCCCTCCTCTCCAAGTTATGGGAAAGTTTCAGTAGAAAAGATATTAGTTCTTTGTAGGTCTAACAGAATTCAGATGAAACACATCTGGTTTGGGAGGTTTTTGTTGTTGTTGTTGGGTTAATTACTGATTTAGTCCTGTTACTTTATATTGGTCTGGTCAGGATTCTTATTTCTTTCTGATTCAAACTTGGAAGGTTATGTGTTTCCAAAAATTTATCCATTTCCTCTAAGTTTTCTAATTGGTGTGCGTAGAGGTGTTTGTAATCCTCTTTGATAGTCTTTTATATGTCAGAGGTATCAATTGTCATTATCCTTTTTCATTTCTTGTTGAGCTTATTTGAATCCTCTTTCTTCTTTTCTTGGTTAATCTATCTAGTGCTTTGTTAGTTTTGTTTATATTTTAAAAGTGTATCTTTTTTCATTTCAATTTCATTTAGTTCTGCTCTAATTTTTGTCTTTCTTGTCTTCTGGTGGCTTTGGGTCAGTTTGTCACTATTTTCCTATTTCTATGAGGTAAGACACTAGGTTGTTAATTTGTGATCTTTCTGTCTTTTTCATGTAGGCATTTAGTGCTATGAGTTTCCCTTTTATCACTGCTTCCGTTGTATCAAAGGCAGTTTGGTAGCTTGATTTTACCATGGTTATTCAATTTTTGTTTCCCTTTTATCACTGCTTTCATTGTATCAAAGGCATTTTGGTAGCTTGTTTTACCATGGTTATTCAATTAAAAAATTTTTATTTCCATATTGAATTTATCATTGACCCAAAGATAATTCAGCAGCAGATTGTTTAACTTCATGTATTTTATAGTTTTGAGAGTCCCTCTAGGAATTAATTTCCACTGCAGCCTAAGAAGGTACATGAGATGATTTCAGTTGTTAAAAATTTGCTGAGTACAAATTTTTAACAAGTATGTTTGCTCTTTGTTCCCAGGTCATAAATAAAGCCTTATTCTTAACATTTTGCCTGTTTTAAAAAAAGGCAACAGAAAAAAACTTCATAAACCTTTATTATTTGGCTGTCTTTTAAAAAAACTATACAGAAAAACTGAAAGAAAGCCAAAAAACACATAAGAAAATATTTATCCTTCATAGATTAAAGCTGCATAGGAGAAATAAAGAAAGAAAGCAATTCATTAAATATAAACAGCTATTGAACATCATTTGTATCCCAAGACCTGGTGTTAAACATTGTACTATATACATTGATAAATAATAAAGAGTTCAAGCAGATCAAAAGATAGCCTAGAAAATGAAATAAGATGTGAATTCAAGCTACTAAAATGTAAAAAGTTTTGTAGTGGTTCATTTGAGGGAGATATTTCTGGGTGGAAGAATAAAAAAGAGACTGCTGAGGAAGTAGAACTTGAAATTGAAAAACAAGAAGTTAAAAGGAGAGACTATTATAGAGAAAGTTCCGGAAGTGATAATCCCAAGGCATGCATTTAGTACATAAAATATTTCAGTTTGCTTGGAATATAGGATGTGAACAGGAGAATGTTTAGAGATAATTGGCAAATGTTCACTGAGTGATAATTATAGAAAACCCGAATGCCAAAAGCTGGATCCATTGGACATTGGCACTGTAACATCATTTTGATAACAGGACCAACAGAAGCCTTGTTTTAGAAAGACTAGAGAAAATATTGGTATGAAAAGAGATGAGATGTAGAATCCAGTTGGTTGATTCTGCAATAGCCCAGAGACAGAATGGGAGCCGTGCACCAAAAGACAGCAGTGACAACATTGAGGTTTATGGGAGACATGCTCTAGACGCAGAGACCATGGTACCTGTCCAGGCGTAAGTATCAAGGGAGAAAGAGAGAGACGCCAAGGAAATCTGAAAATATGGGACTGCAGGTCAAGAAAGGATAGTAGTACTATCAGAATTGGAGAATTCTGAAGTGTCAGATATTTGGGGTAAATTAGTGTGTCAAAATGATGAGTTTAATATTGATTTCTACTTTTCAGAAATTTTTATTAATATCAATTATGTGCCAGAAACTGTGCCGAGTGCTATAGATAAAGTGATAAGTACAAACAGATAGATAATAGTATATTGAGGAAGACATCTATGCTATTGGACAATAGAAAAAATACAGATTTAAAAGTATAACAAATGTGAAAAATACTATAAAAGGTAGGTACCTAATTATAATTGATACTACGATAAAAAGAGTACTTCCAGGGGTAGTTCTTCCCTCACTAAAATGATGCTTTAACTGAAATCTGAAGGACAAGTAGAGGGAGTCAAATAGAAGAAAGGGGAATAAAAGACCTTTCAAAATTGAGGTGCTACGTGTGCTGTAGAAACAACCCCCATCACCACCATAGCACCTTGTGGAGAGGGGAAGGGGATGGCTGTGTTAGAAATGGAAAAATGAGCATGAGGCTACACCAAAGGTGAAGGAAGGGAGGGTTTGATCCTAGACAAGAGAGACAAGAGCATTAGACCATGCGTCCTTATAGTTGGTGTCAAAGGGTCCATTACCCAAAGGGCAGTACGATTATACTAAAAAGTTTTAAGCATGACAGTGTCATGATCAGAGGATGAAGTGGTAATGCAGACCAGTGTCTTGGTAGGAAACAGGGGAAAAGAGAACTTGTTTAAGAATATTTCAGAGGTAGAAGAGTATCGTTTCATGATGCTACCGGAAATCGTACATTAGAGAGAAGAAAATGCCAGGGTAGCTTCCATATTTTTGCCCTGCTCAAGAAGATAGATGAGATGGAACTTAAAGGAAAAGGCCTATATAAGAAGAGTAAACTAGGAGTTGAGTTTGAACATATGCATTTTAAGGTACCAAGAGGATTTCCAGATAGATATATCCATAGCTGTTATAAATGAAAAATAAATATTTCTGAGGTTGGTAAAATGTGAAGATAAACACTTGAAAGTCATTGTAAGGTAAGTTGAAGCTAATAGAACAGATGAAACACTGAATGTGTTTCAGAATGAAATGAGAGAAAACTAAGACAAAATTTTAAGAAATAGCCACATAAATTTACTTTTGTTGTTGTTGTGATTGACAATGGAAACGTCTTCATAAAATTTTTTCCCAGACCAGTATCATCAACTATTTTTATTACTTTCTTCTAAAAATTTGATTGTTTTGTGTGTTAGATTTAAATCTTTTATCTATAATGAGACGATTTTTATAAGTGGAGAGAGGTGCAGGTCCAGTTTTAGTCTTTTACATGTGGATAGACTATTGTTCCAGAACCATTAATTGAATAGGATTCTTTTCACCAGTGTATGCTTTTGTCTGGTTCATTCACATTTGCCAAGATGTAGAATTAACCAAATTCCCCATTAACCCATGAATGGACTAATAAACTGTGGCGTATGTATACCATGGAATCCCACACGACCACACAAAATGGAGACTTTACATCTTTTGTTGAAAAATATTCTCCTTAGTAAAGGAATTCCACAAGAATGGAAAAGCAAATATGTAATACCAATATGAAACTAATAGATGAACAATTGCATGCCAAACACAATTAAATCATGTTTAAAGGGGAAAGGGAAGGGGAGGGGAGAGGAATTGGTAAGCTCTGACATCATTGGCACAATGTAGGGGTATATGGCACACGTCCTGGGTAAAGAGTTCAACTACAGTTTGGACCTTACCTAACAAACACAATGTAACCTAATTGTTTGTATCCTCATATTAATCTAAAATTAAAGAAAAACCTGAGGTGGCAGGAGGTGTTAGAAAAAAAAAAAAAGAAATATTCATGTGAGAAAACAGAAGGAAGACATTCCTGAGGAATAATCATAGAAATAAGAGTAGAAAGTGAGTACGGAAGCAGTGTGGAGTTTTATGAAGACTTAATTGCCCATATTACTTATGTATAAAACCAGTTTCTTAATTAATGATAAGAACAGAATTAAGATAAACAAACATTGCCTTTGGTGGCCTTTTAGACTTCCTCTCCCACCACTCCAACACACACACACACACACACACACACCTGCTTCCCTGCTATGTTATGGAAGTATGAGGTAAATGGTTATGAAACTTACTTTTTATTATCTTTAAAAATAGGTGTGTATTTAGACAAACAGTTTCTTGTTATATTGATGGAGAGCTAAAAACTATAAATAAGTGAGGAATTACCTCTAGCATCAAATGTTAAAAAACTATAGCAATTGTTTCAACTTAACTTGTTGAGATATCGTGGCATAGAGCCAGTTTAACTCAACAATGGATGGTAGCAGCAACACAGCAACAAAGTCGCTGGGGTACATGAAAACTATAAAAGGATATTTGCTGTATTGTTCTTGCCCTTGGAATGCTCCTTCCTTCCTTTCCTGTTGTCGCAATAGGATGTCAGCTTAAATTTACTGTCATTATTGTCACTGGGCCAATGAGTATTATGAAATGTGGTAGGCGTTTAACATTATGTGAGTGCAGGAGCAGGGGTCTGAAGTATGACTCCTCCAAAGAGGTTATGGGTATGACTGAATGTTCTTGAATAGAATGTGTTGGTAAAGTGTTTCTTTCTTTCCCCCAAGTGAAGTGCAACCTTCAGAATTACTTTGTATCTCTTGGACTGCCTTTAAGGAATAGAATTTGCTTTCTCACACATTTTCAAAACTTAGTCCACAGATTTAGATAGCATCCTGAGATTCCATGGGAATCTTTCTAAAAATAATAACAATACAGATTTATTTTCATAGGAAACAAGTGCAAGATAGAGTTTCGTAAGCTCAGCCCTAGTGACATTTTAGAAGATTGTTCTGTGTTGTGGAGGTTTATATTGCATTGCAGGGTATTTAGCAGTGCTCCTGGCTTCTCTCCTCTAGCTTCTAGTAGTATTCCCCATTCCCACAAGAAGTGACAATCAAAAATTTCTCCAGACATTGACAAATGTCCTTGATGGAACGAGGAGGACAAAATCACCCCAAGCTGAGAACTACTGGCCTAATAGAAGTACCTCCCGGTAAAGCAAAAATGAATAGAATTTGCAAAATATACTGCATAATCATTTAAATTCCCCACTGTACTTTCTGTCATTATGTAATATAATTGTGCCTAAAGAATAAATGCAAGCTATTAAATAGTAAAATCATCTACTTAGAGTAATAACTTACAATCTTTCTTAACATAATGAAAAATGAGGTAAGCTCTCAGAAGTGTGGTTTGAACTTTTTTCAGTGTTTTCAATTTTGCATACCAGTTTTATGTACTTACTTATTCATTCATTCATTCAATAAGTATTTCCTTCCATACTACAGGCATTAGGGGCTGAGAATAAAATAATGAGTGAGATCGGCAGGGTTGCGGCTGCTCTGATGGAGTTCAGTTCTAATGGAGGAAGACACAGGGCACAGATAACATTCCATTAGGCACAGGATCCACACAGTTCCCTGTGACTGAGCAGGAAGTGACAAATGATGCTGGCCTGATTTTGCAAATAAAGTTTTCTCAGGACACAGCCATGCTCGTTTATTGACATTTGCCTATTGCTACTTTCCTGCTGCAACACCAGGGTCAATTAGCTGTGACAGAGAACTTACAGCTTGCCAAGCCTGAAATATTTGTTATCTAGGGCTTTACAGAAAAAGTTTGTAGACCTCTGTAAGAGAGTGAGATTGAGTGGTTGCTTTTGATCAAGTAATTGGAGAATAAGATTGTGCAGAGATGCCATTTAAACTGAAAGCTAACTTGAATGGATTAGGCTTAAAATGATGAAGGGGACGAGCAGAAAAAGAAACTGAAACACAACCCTCATGGCAAGAAGGAGCTAGCGTGGTTGAGGAATGGTCAGGGATGAGACATGAATGGTACTGGGGGCCACTTCATGTCTACCTGAGAGGAGGGCTTTTACTGCACGTGAGATAGGAAGTTGAGTAAGATTTGAAAATTTTGTCATGAATAATACGACTGTTCTGATGAGAATAGGACGTAAGAAGGCAAGGGAGATTAATTAGGATGCCAATGGCCAAGCCAAGACATAATGATTCCCCTGGAATCCCACCATTTATACTGAAGTTGGAGAGAGAGAATGAATTTGGGATACATTCTGCAGGTAGAATTTACACAATTTGTCAGGAAGATAGATGTGAAGGATAAAGAAAGAAACAAAGTGAGGAATAACTCTTAGATTTTGGTTTTAAGTATTGGCTTGGATTGCAATGCTCTTTACTAATACAGGTGTCCTACGAGAGGAATTGAGTTTGAGAGTCTATGATGTCAGCAGCTCTGTTCTGGGTCTATGAAACATCCACGTGGAAATATCAAGTATTAGTAGATATTTAGGTGCATGATTCTGGAATTGCAGGGAGAAGTCAGAATTGGAGTTGAATATTTAGAATGGATCTATGCACGGTATTTAAGCCCATGAGAGAAGATGAGGTCCTTTAAAGGCATGTTTTAGATGGAGAAGAGCAGGTCAGTTCCACATTTAGTGATTAACTATGGGAGAAGGATGTGGCCCGAGACAACAAGTAGAAATACTTAGTGAAGAAGGGAAATGAGGAAAGTGTGTCGTCCTGGAATGGTCACGGGGTGAACAGAGTGCCTCATTGTCTTGTGAGACCAACTATTTCTAATCCCACTTTCCAAAAAGCTAAAAGATTGGGGGTGGAGTGAGAACTACACTCAGATCTTATTCATCTAACAAACAGCTCTCATAACCATCTGAGATACACATTTCATTTATCCAGTTAGCATCTCTTTGAGGAACTATCTACTCATTTCCTTCTCACTCCACATGGCTGGAGGGAAATTCTCTAATCAGACCTTCAACCTTATGTCTCCAGTAACTGTTGGGGGGCTTGGGGGGTTGAGTTAATGATACAGGCTAATCTAACCAGTCTTCTTCCAGAGTTCCCTTCAAGTGTTGAGCACAAGGGTAATAAGCTGTGAGAGTGAAGAAAGCCTGGAATTGCCAACCGTTCACTTGCTACCAAAATAGAACCAACCCTGAGAATTGGATAGAGGAAACATGGTAGATGTGTGAGCATCTAGAAACTCAGCTGAGCCTGCGTACAAAAGGACGGCTCCTTGCCACCTACCCACCTTGGTCATTTTATTTATAATGGTTTGAGCTGGCTTTTACCATTTGAACCACCAAATTCTAGCACAATATTTTCTCTTGTTTACCTGTATACCTCAATTTGGACATAACTCTCCATTAAATAAAATTCAGAAGTGAATATTTAATAATAATATCTCCTGATTTAAAATTAAGCACTAAATTTAGCTATTTATGTTAAAAGTATTATAGATTTTAAAAGTTTTTCCTCCTTTACTACTGAAAAGAAATTTCAGTAGTAAAAACATTACTACTGGAAAAAATTTAGTGTTCTGAGAAAAATAATTTCAACCAAAATTGTTGATCTTTTTAAAACGTCAACACTTTGGGAAGTAAATCATTTAACTAATTTTTTTTATAATTTTATTAAACATAATTGTGTACATTGGTGCAATCATAGGGCAGAATATGTGTCATATACAATCAGAAATATTTTGATTGTACTGTTAGAGATAGCCTTCATGGCATTTTCTTGATCACTATATAAAGACATT
>CAUYON010025041.1:0-24537 GCA_963573935.1 Arctocebus calabarensis | reverse complement strand
CCCAGCTACTAGGGAGGCTGAGGCAAGAGAATCGCTTAAGCCCAAGAGCTGGAGGTTGCTGTGAGCAGTGTGACGCCACGGCACTCTACCCAGGGCGATAAAGTGAGACTCTGTCTCTACAAAAAAAAAAAAAAAATCACTTTTCCTATTCTTTAATACATTATCATCACTAAATTTCTCTGAATAATTAATTTTTAAAAATCAGGACTCAAATAACCTTAAAACACTCATGACTTCGTCAACAAATCCAGTATTCTTAAGAAAAAGAAATTTAAATGAAATTGACTTTTTAATCTTTAATTAAATTCTCCCTCTGAAATCCCCAAAAGGCCTTTAACCAAAACTCAGGTTGGCTAAGAATGGCTAAGAATGGCTAAGAATGCTGAGTTCCTCCCGTCACTTGAGGTAGAAACAGGCAGTTCAGATTACCATAGGTTATAGTCCTTGAGATTTCTTTTATAGGCAAGGGATATTATAATCTTAAACAATTATCAGATCATCATCAAAATGCCTTCACATGAAAAAGTAATTTCATTTTGAACCTGCAAATCTTAGAAGGGCAGGTTTGTGTTTACTCGGTGGAGGCAGATGAGAAAAAGACGCAGAAACACCAACTTGTAGGAGGTGAGAACTTGCTTTTCACTATTTTCAGGTATTTCCTAAATATAAAGAGCTCATATTCACCAGTCCGCGTGCAGGAGGAACAAGTTACCCTTCTAATGAGTACAACACCCAATTTGTCAGTGGACGACTACCAGAAGACTGTGCATTATCTGAGGAGGCATCTGATTAGACTCAACCAGGCCACCAGCAATAAAAGGGGCTTAACGCAGGCCTGGGCTGGAGGGACGCAGTCTGCCATTGGCTCATCCGGCCTGTAGCTGATATCCTTGGGCGAATATATTTCATCGGTTGGCTTTGAGTTGAAAGACTTCATTTGATCCCCTCTGGGGGTCAGGGCCAAGGGCAGGGGAGGAAAACCCACCTTAGTCACTGATGCAGGACAGATGTGAAAGGGCTCACTCATGTTCACCGTTTCCAGCTTCATCCCAACCGTGAAGAAATGGCTTCGCAAATCTGCGTGATCCTGCGGGAGAAAGATAAAGTCACTGGAAGTGGCAGCACTTCGGAGTAACCCTGCAACTGCCTGGACGTTATCCTGCAGCATTTTATGGGGCAAGTGAAATCTGATGGAAACCATTAACCTTCTCCACTTCAAATTTCTAATTACTGCAAGATACTGGGTATTTAATTATTTTCCACAGGCTAAACTGCTTTTCCAAGAGAGAGGCAGCAAGCTGTTGTGGCCGGGCTTAAATTTACACTAAGCAAAAAAAAAAAAAAAAAAAACAACAAAACAACCAAAAAAACAATTCACATCACATGGCTTTGATCTTCCAAAGTGATATCAACCGAAGTTGCTATCCACCGAAGCCCCGCAGGAAGGCAATCAGTCTTCCTACACGCAGCAGGGGTATCTTCAGAAAGTGTGGCCGTGGTTGTGGCCTCCTGCTGCTGGAGTAACTTCACGGCTTCAGGGAGGCCCCTCAGGGTGACAGGCTCCCCCACCTCCTGCGTCTGAGAGCCCACAGCTTACCAGTTCACGGCAGTGAGCCATGATCTTAGAGACCAGAATCCAAAACCATCCTGTACACGCACCAAGACCTGACTTCTACTCAATAAAGATGAGCAACACCCCCTTTTAAATCGGGGTCTGGCAGTTTTATAACTGGCTCACACCGTCTCTGCCTCCTAGAGAAAACAAATTTCAATGCCCATGTCAGCTATCCAGCAATAGACGAGGCTGGCTGGCCGCTGGATACCAGGATTTATCTTGCTGAGATGGAGGTCACCTCCTAACTCACAGTCTGGATACATGACACTGGATGAATAAATGTATTTGCAGCCTGTCCCCAAGGAAGTAATAACTGTGAATAAATCCCACGATTTCCAAATATATCAATTGGGTGTGAAGTACAAAAAACATCTGGGGGCCTGTTACTTTCTTTTTAACTACAAATCTAAAGTGGATTTTTAATTAATTCAGTGATGCCACTTTGTATCCATCTCTGAGAGTGGTACAGCACTCCGCTGTCCCCACGGTGTGCAAAGAGACCACGGAGGGGAAACTCAGAAGATGCTCCCCCGTGTTGTTGCAGTTATAGAATGTGGCTGTCCACAGGACCTGCATGGCCTTCACCTCTCAGGGGCCCACAGCAGTCTGCAGAGGTCTCAGGACTCCCAGTGACACAAACAGAGCCCCATCCAGGGACAAACTGGCCCACTCTAAACCCTTAAAAATTCCGTAGGGACCGATAACCACCATGTTACAAAAATTATCTGCACAGGGCAAGTGGAAGGAGATACTCTTAGCTGCAGGGGATGACTTTTCTAGTTTATGTGACAAAGAAAGCATTTATTTGTAAAGGCGGCTGGCAGAAGGTGGGCCAGAATAGAAGAGTAATTGAAAGCAAAATTGTCAGAGTTAATCCTTATTATGGAGGCCCAACCATAATGCCAACATAAGGTGTTGAGACGTCACAACTAAACCAGAACAGCCTTGTTGATGTCTGAATTAAAGATGAAAAGTTAAGTTGAATGTTTCCAGGCAGAGAGAAAATAAATATTTCTTTTTTTTTTTTTTTGTAGTTTTTGGCTGGGGCTGGGCTTGAACCCGCCACCTCCAGCATATGGGGCCGGCGCCCTACCCCTTAGAGCCACAGGCGCCGCCCGAGAAAATAAATATTTCAAGCGATGGATATCCCAGTCACTTTGATTTGAACTTTACAAATTACATAAATGTATTAAACTATCACATGTATGCCCCCTAAATATGTACATCTATTATGTATCAGTAAAAAAATTTAAAAATATATAGATATTCAAATAAGAGTCCAAGTTCAGGTTCCTGTCAGACTGCAATGACCCAGTTCCAAAAGCAGTGGCATGTCTGATGGATTTTGCGGTATCTTTTCCTATTTAATTACAAAACCTTTTGCCCTTTTGGAAAGAGGACTACTTCTACAATTACCACGTAGTCCAAGTTGGTCTTCATGTACTCAATAAGCTGTACAAAATGCCCTCGCACACTCAGGACACATCTGTAACTATAAAAGGGCCTGATGAACACCTCAGTATCTTGGAAGTCCTCCCTTATGCAACCCACGGCTGCCGGGCTGGCCACTAATAAGACCTGGCTCCTGGTAACATGGAAGGGTCACCCCTGCCTGGTGGCGTCTAGCCCCAGGGCTCTCCTCCAGGCTCCCTGGGTCCAGATTCTGTGCCCGTGCTTTACTCAGACTCTGGAGTCAGTAGTCAGGAGCATTCCAGTCTGCAGCCTTGAGTGGAGAGTGCTTATCTAAAGAACACGTTGCTGTCTGCTTTATTTCTAAGGAGAGGCTGCCTGGTCTCTGCAGGAGGACCGTGAATCCAGGGCTGTTCTCCTGGCCGCAGGGTGGCATCAGGAGCTGCGACTGAGAGGTCTTCCAGAAGGGATGGGTGTGGACTGGGTTTGAGACTCCACATGGGTGGTCAAGGTCAAATTGGAGCTTGGGATGTAGAAAGGACCAGGGTTGCAGGTCAATCCTACTTGGAACGCTGGCTCTACACAGATAGCAAAGATCATAGCAGAAGCACAGAGCCCTCCGCATCACGCCACAGCTCCAGGTTAAGAGGCCGCTGCCTCCCCGAGACAGCAGAGGGTCTCTGCCCTCCCATGGGGACTGGCGAGCTCACATGTCCATCACCAAACTCCTCCAGCTCTGCCCTTCCATGAAAACAAACATAAACATCACATCCATACAGGGCCAAGTACGAAATGAAAATAAAATAGCATGGCATTCAAATATTTCTAACCCATTTAAAAACAAATCAGTATTAGTATTGGTAGGTTAGTGTTGTGTTATTCCAAAGGTCTAGAAACCGGTTTTCCCTTTGCCGTCACGGCTCAGATCTCCCATAGGAAAATCATTTTTCCCAGGTTTCAGTTGTCTGGTAAGTACAGTCTTTGTCACTGCTTCCCAGCCCACAGCTCCTAAATCCCTTAACGTTTCCTGAGTGACAGAAGCAGCTTTTATCTGCACAGGCCACTCTTGCTGAGCTCCTAGGCAGTTTTAGGGTAGATAGTTGTGCCAGAGAAAGACCAAGCCAGCCCATTCCAATGGCCAGTGAGCTAATCAACTATGCCCACATAATGAGACATCCATAAAGGCCCCAAATGAGGCTTCTCTGAGCTTCCCAGTTGAGACACTTGGTCATGTTCTGGGAGGTGCTGCACCCCAACTTCATGAGGACAGGAGCTTCTGTGCTTGGGACCCGCCCGGTCCCATCCGTTCCACCTGGCTAGTCCATTTGCATCTCTTAGCACAACTTTGACAATAAACCAGTAATAGCAAATGAACGGTCTTCCCTGAGTTCTTTTTTTTTTTTTTTTTAGAGACAGAGTTTCACTTTGTCCCCCTCGGTAGAGTGCCGTAGCGTCATAGCTCACAGCAACCCCCAGTTCTTGGGCTTAGGCGTTTCTCTTGCCGCAGCCTCCCAGGTAGCTGGGACTACAGGAGCCTGCCACAATACCTGGCTATTTTTTTGTTGCAGTTTGGCAAGGGATGGGTTTGAACCTGCTACTCTCAGTATATGGTGCTGGTGCCCTACTCACTGAGCCACAGGCGCCGCCCTTTCCCGAGTTCTGCCAGCTGTCTAGCAAATTATCAAATCTGAGGAGGGGGCTGCAGAAACCCTAATTTATGGCCATCAGCCAGAAGTACCAGGACAAGTGATTGGCATCTAAAGGGGTGGGATCTTCTCGTGCTGAGCCCACATCTGTGGGGTCTGGGCGACTTCTAGGCAGTTAGTGCCAGAAGTGAATTAAATCACAGGGCACCCACTTGGTATCTGAGACAGGTGGAGGACAAAGTGGTGTGAGAAAAACCCACACGTGATTTTACAGCTTTGTGAATAAAAACAGTTCCTAAGTTACAAACCACACACTTCTTCTGCAGGGAAATGCATCCTTGTTACCCCAAACTATGCAAAGCCCTCGTTTAGTGTACTGAAAAAAGAAGACAGGCATTTTGAGAAGCAGTAATATCCAAACACAGGTATTATTTACAGCCTGGTTTCAAGTGTCCACATAGATTAGTATCTTACACTATTAAACCCAAACTCCAAATTTCAGAAATGAATTTGGAAAATATGGTTCCTGTATCTTCCAGCCCTAACTTCCACTTTTCTTAATATCATTTTTTAATCGGCATCCAAATAAAAGGAATAAACCCCAAAGCCAAATATAACTATGCAGAAATCCCACCAGTTTCAAAGGCAACTCAACATAATAGAAATTTGAGAGAGTCTAGGATAAATACACATTTGTGACTAAGAGTTGGAATAAAACTGCTGCTCTAATGTTCATGTTATTTATGGATTATGGTGTCAGAAACTTTTTCCTGCAAAACGTGGACAATATTTTCTAAAGGGGCTTGTCACTGCAATTGCTGGCCTTGGGAGAGCTTTAACACACATGAACACCAGCCGTGGTGCACGTGAATACTTTCTAATAAACGCCAAACTTTCCCATCTAGGCTATGTGGTTCATCCCGATGAATATTTAGTGAGTTGAAGGAATAACAAAAACTAGATGATTTCTTGACAGCATTCCCATTCTGTGTTCTATCATTCATCCAGTAAGCATTAGAAACCACTGGAGTAACCCACAGTAAGTTACCAGACTGTGCATGGAATATATACCAAAAACAAAACAAAACAAATCTACATCTGTCAGAGAGAGAAGGGAAAGCAAAACAACAAGAGCTATGAAGATCTGGGCTCAGAAGAAATTTTAGAACAAAGTCTTTTACCCTCAGCACATAAAAACTAAGTATCACCATCATCGTGGCCGTCAAATTACTCATAGGAGTCTTCTTTGGAACACAGAAATCACGTGACTCAATGATAAAGAGAGGGTTCCCAGAGGATTCCGAGAGGCACCGTAAATCTATCCAGAGGGGCGGGGCCTGAAATACCAGATGGAGGCATCTGAGTATGATCTAAAAGGCAAGAGAAGTCATTTGGCACTCCTAAGAAATAAGTGATGAAGATAACCGAAGAGCTCATCAGCCATGAACTTCCAAATATGCCGACAGACAAATCTGCTGAGTTCTGTGTACGTAAGAGCGTATCTGTACGAGTACGTGAGAAAAGAGATAGGTCTTTCGCATTGCAAAAGAAATGTCATCCCCTAGCCCTGTGGCTCCGGGCTGCTGGTGCAGTGAAGTGCACACACTCACTGACACCTCCGCCCCACTGCCTCTCTCAGCGTTGGACACAGGAGCACCTGGCTCCACAAAACCGATTATCTTCTGAGCCATAATGGAAAATTCACAGCGGTTTGAGAAGAGACATTCTGGCCTTCGCAAAGCTCTAGAGAAACATTCACGCTTCGCCATTATTGGATCGAGAATAATGTTATTCCTGTTACCAGGACATATGACTAAATCCTCAGTATACAAATACGCCTGTCGCATTCAAGAAATACTGTTTACTTAAATGGACTGGAATCCAGTGACAATGCTTACAGAAAAAGTACTCTCCCATAATCAATGCCAGCGATGGCCTTCCCATCTATATCCATTGGGATCCATTTTTATTTTTGCCCCGAAGTAGTTTTATACTGATCAAAAGTAAAATGCCATTCATTTTACTGGAGGGCTGTCTGAACAGGCTACTGCAGCAATCTCTCTTCAGGGAACCTTATTTTCAGTGGAATGACATCGTAAAAAGATTTTACAGACATCGGCTTCCCTTGTCCACGCAGCTTTCGCCAGCTCGATCCCCTCCAGAGCCCAGGCCGTTCTCACTCTCCGACTGAGACAGCAGCCCTGCGCTGAGACTTTCTTGGCTTGGAATGTACAGATGGAGCAGCCGAATCCAAAACCCTGAATTCAAAATGCTCCAAAATTCAAAACTTTTGAGTGCCCACATGATGCACCGTGGAAAGGTTCATTTTAGTATTCTGGATTTGGGGTTTTTAGATGCTCAGCCAGGAAGCATACTGCAAATGCTGTGAAATCGGAAACACTTCTGGCCCCAAATGTTGCCAAAAAGGGATACCCAACTTGTATTCTCAAGTGAGTAGAAACAGTAACAACCCCCCTGCTGTGAGCACTTGTGAGCATTCTCCCTGCATCCCTCTTGTCTCATGCAGACAGCAGAGCCATCGAGTAAGGAAATTAAGATGCAGAGAAGTTTAGTTACCTAAAGCAGAGCAGAAAGCTAACACAGGGAGCCAGGCTTCAAACCAAAGCAGCCTGCCTCTGAGTCCAGGATGGCGCCTCCAGATTACATAATAGGCTGGGAAACGCAGACCACAACGTATCTTTCACTTTTAACCAATAATTAGTAAAAACTGCCTGACAAAACCTCGGTATCCTACAGGCCCCTATAATGTTATTTCAGAGAAAGCTATTACCAAGTCATACTGATCATTTACTTAAAACCTGAAATTTTTGCAGTTAATGCCTGACAGTTTTTAATGGCTTCTGGAAAAAGTATGTCAGAGAGCGTTCTCACCCTAAAAACTATGTCCAAATGCTTATACACAGCCAGTCCCCACGAGCCACTAACAAACACCTTTACCACGGTCGTGTGTTCGTATATTAAGCGATGAAGATTCAAGAAATCGATGAAGATTCAAGAAATGTGTGTAACAAAATGCTCGCAGTTTTTGTTACATAAGTTTTTCCTCACTGATAGACATTTCCCCTTTAGGCAGGTCACTCTGATCAGTGCGGTCCACAGAGCACACAGGCTGCCTAGGAAGTCCGTACCAACAATTAGTACCTGTTTCTTTCAAACACCACGCATGAGGTTCAGCCTCACGCTGAACAAAGAGTGATGTGGTTCCTGATACCAAGAAGCTAGAAATTCAGTGAGAAAATAAGTGAGCAGTGAGAAAAAGGCAAGTAGAAAGAACATTAGCCTGGCAAGAGAAGCCTGGACAGTCTGCCACGGCCCCTGTCTTGCATTTACACTTTTGGTGTGAGTGTTCTCACTTTTTTTTTCCACCGAAGAATCAGAGGTCAGGAGGCTGCAACGAGCTCAGAGCCCGCCCTGGGCACACTAAGTGCCTGTGGTCACCCACTGCTTTAAACATCCACTTCTTATGAAGTCTTTGCCTTAGAAGTGGCTGCCACGCCTGAGTCTGGGGGACTCCAACATGCACCTGCTCTGATACTAGTCATTGCGAGTGAGGAGCAGCCCCAAGATTGTGTGGCAGGTGAGAAAGCCTCAGGGTGACTATCACAGTTCATAAGACACAGACGGCATTCATCCACGGGAGGAGATGGGGAAGAGCTTCACTAACAGAGAGCTAGGAGACAGAGAAAGCCTCGTGTGTCACACGTGAACTTGAACTTGACTCATCTCCACATTTACTTTTTCTAGAAGCTTGAAGAAGGGCGCTCACCCTCTTAACTCTGTGGCTATCACAGGCCCTGCAAACAGCTTGAGCTTCATTAGATAAACACATCTCACATGGCATAAAATTATGAAGCGTGTGGAATGAGGGGAACCTGTTCTCATTAATTAACACAAAAATTAACATGTACTTGGTGAAGATCTTAGTGTAGAAAAGCAGAAAGGTCATCCCTGTGCAGAAACCAAACTCTAACCCTAAGCTGCACAGTTGAAGGCTAGATTCTCTCCCTCGGACACCTGAGCACGGATCTTTAATTTTGGGGGGGTTCTTCCTTTTTGATTATGTTGATATGAAACCAAATGGACAAAAAAATAGACATGCAATTCACCCTGCCCAATTTTTTAAAGTGCCCAAATCCTTTATTAGACTATTGTACTTACACAAAAACACTGCACAGTGTAATTTTTTTAGTTCCAACACACCAGTTCTTTGGTCTAAGGGAATTCAAAACAGTGCATATGCTTCAGGGCCTCAGTTAATTTGCATAATTCCTAAGAATAGGCTTCAATGAAGTCAAAGGAAGGTTTTAATTACATTCAAATCGGTATATAATGAACTACGCTTTAGTTCCTTTATTCTTATCAGCACAATGTGTCTTGCTAAAAAAAAAAAAAAATCCAGGGCCATTTATCACCCTGTTTCTCTTTTTGTTTCACCAATGACCTGGTGCTCATGTGGCCATTAGAAAATTACCCTTGTGATATCAGTTTCATCAAATAACAGACATCAAGATGCCAGCATTTATTAAATCAACAGTACTGTGACATTTCAATCCCATCGAACTGGTTTAAATTTATCCAGCGAAATGTTTGTCATGAAGAGGTAATTAAAAAAAATCTATAAGCTGAACGCTAATAAGCATTTCCATTTTTCTACTTACAGCTGTCAACATCAATTTTATCTGCTAGCCATATATTAAAGCAAGTTTGAAATACAGTAATGAGAAACTACAGTAATGTAGTAATCTGTACTTTAACCCGCACCACACGATTTAAAGAGAGCCCAGAGGCGGCCCCGTCTGCTAGAGCCGCTGAACTGGGAATAGGACAGTGGCCTGAACTGCCTCCATTCGTGCAGATAACATCCTTCAGAGAAAGAACACAGAGTAGGTAAGGAGCAAAACTTCCCCACCACCACGCGTCTGAGTTTCTGCTCTGCCCTTCGCAGACACCCACACAGCGGCCACTGGGCGCAGGCAGCCTGGAAGCCTCCAGGGGAGGCCCTGCCTTGGGTGGGAAGATCAGACTGGAAAGTGCCCAGCAGGCAGCCCAGCCAGATTTAGTGCCAGTTCCCATCTCCAGGACCGCCCTCGTGTCACCACTGACCTTGGCTATGGTTGCCCAATCTTACCTGTTTCCAGGGCACACTCTAGTCCGGGGACACTTGCCCTTGGTGTTATGGAGATTTGGGGGCCAGGTTATTGTTTGTTGGGTGGGGCTGCTCTGCGCATTGTAGGACATTTAGCACATTCAGCTCATGTGTAGACACATTTAGTGTCTCTGGACTCCACTCTCTAGATGTCAAAAGCACCCCCGGGTGTGACAATCAAAGTGTCCCTAGACACTGGCATATGTCCCCCACAGGTTTCAATGTAGGTAAAAGAGAAGTCAGGCGTGTCCTGGATGAAACATCTGCTGTGTGGAGTCCTCCTTCTTCATTTCCTCAGCAAAATGACTCTCTTTACCTCTGTCTCCAGTGTCAGCTAGGCCTGGAGGTCCTGTGGTCCTGGGTGTGATTAGCCATGCCAACCACCCCTGCTAGTTCTAACTCACTCTGATGCAAGACTTGTAAGTCCTGACCTATATGTGTGCCGGTCTGCTCTTCTGCGTCTCATCCTGCCTCCACTCCAAATGTCTGGTGCATAAAATTAAAAGATGCTGTTATGTGGGAAGGGAATGACAGCCCTGGTGGCCACAACATGGTGTGATGGGACAGTTAATTTCTGTGCAGATGACTCATGATGACAGCCCAAGTACTTGTGAACTGCCCACCTACCACCACCATGGCCCCAATGGGTTCCACATTTGTGCAGAGGAAGCTGTCACTTCCACCCACAGGGGAGCAGACCAGTCACCTGAAATAGTCCTGCTCCCTTTATCCATCAGGGTGCCTTCCAGAAAACACTACTTGACCTGGCAATCCATTACCTCACATCACAAGAATTCCAGAGGAAGGGCAGCTCAAGACTGGTGGGCAGAGCCATCAACAATGCCATAAACGGCCCCCGGGTTACTTTCACCCTCCTTCTTCAACACACTTAAGATGTTAGCTTTTTCCCAATCCACTGTCCTCATGGTCTCAAGGTGGCTGCAGAAGTTCCAGCACTCTCAGGCAGATACAATAACGTGCAGGGGAAGAAGAAAGAACAGCTCTTCCCTACACCTCTTCACAAAAGCGAGGAGACTTATTCCAGAAACCACCAGCAGAATTCTTCACATACTGCTGACCCAAATCGGTCACAAGCTTCTTCCTAAACTAGTCACTGTAAAGAAAAATGGAGCCAATCTATTAGCTTACACCACTGGCTCTAATTCTGCACAGAGAGCACTGCCAACCTCTAGAGTGCAGGTATTTACCTGGCAAGGGGCCAGGGCATTTGTTGAACAGTAGAGTAAAAAGACATCCTAGCCGGGCGGCACCTGTGACTCAAAGGAGTAGGGCACTGGCCCCATATGCTGGATGTGGTGGGTTCAAACTCAGCCCTGGCCAAAAAAAAAAAAGACATCCTGGCCCAAACACCAAGAAGACCTATGTCGAAAGCAGCTGAGTAACGACCATAGCCAACATACTCCAGTTCAAATGTGATGCTGAACAGGTAACACTGAGAGAACACTCTTCAGAATGCATTTTCTGGTTCTTTGTTTTAATTACATTGTTGTTTTGCTCAGCCTTTAAATATACTAGAGTTTAGTTCTGGAAAACTGGACAAAAGCAACAGTAAAAAGAAAAGCTTGGCCTTTGTATTCAGGCAGATCTGCATTCGAATCCTGGCTCTGCCACCATCTCTAGAAATGAACTTCTCTGAACTCAGAGCTTCCTCAACTTAAAGCTAATCCTGCCGTACGTGCGTGAGTGCGTGAGTACGTGCGTCAGGGTATCCTGAGGACAGAGAGATGACACGTGAAGGTGGGGTGCCCAGCACAAGGCCTGTTGCCCTGAGGGTGCTAAGCTCTTCCCGCTGGGAACTGCCCACAACTTCATTAGTTTCTTCCTTCCGCACCTGTGCACACTGTCCAGGAAGGTCTGGGCATAATATACACACTCCAAAGACGCTCCCAAGGTGGGTGTATTACCACAGTGGAAGCGGGATCGATAACACTCCAGCTACACCTCACTCTTCGTCTCCTTTTTAGGAGACAGGCAGCTCGGAGGTCCAGTGAGTGCATGAACTGTTACAAAATCACTAGCGAAATGACTAAATTGTCTGAATTCCTCTGCGCACTGGAGTGAGGTATACACAAGTGGATGGATGGATTGACTTTCAAGAGAATCCAGATTCCCCGGGAGGCAGGGAGGGGATTAATCCTGTTGTGATCTAGAAATCTTGGCAGGTGCCTGCAAGGGTGTCATTTTATTATAACACTAAGGGACCTTAAGTTGGGTTTCTACTATTTTAAACTTACTTTTGTTTTAAGGTTTCTAAATGCAGAACATTACATATTCATGTGAAGGTTGATCTACCTGTGTTGACTGCCTTTTTGGATACAAAGGGAACAGAAGATAAAGAGGGAGGCAGATTATATCCTATTCTTGGCCTCATGACATCCAGACAAGCAGACAAGAAATCGCATAGCTGAGAGAGACGACAGAGACAACACGGGGCTGGGCGGCATTTTTATTTGAGAGGCATCTCACTTGTCGCCCTGAGTAGTGTGCTGTGGCGTCATAGCTCACAGCAACCTCCAACTCTTAGGCTCAAGTAATCCTCCTACCTCAGTCTCTTAAGTAGCTGGGGCCATCACAACACTCAGCTTGTTTTAGAAGACCATGAAATTTTTAATTTACATCCTGCTAAGCACGGCAACCCCCTCGGGGTGCCTTTTCTTGGGGTACAGGGATTACACAAGGTCAGAGCCCATGACAAGGTCACGGTGCCAGCACGTGGTCCTCATTCACCTCTAGATCCCAAACCTCTGAAGCATCAGCTTCTCCTTCCCTCAGTTTCCCCACCAGAGATACCGCTATGTGAACCTGCTGCACCAGCCTGCCAGGTGAGGAAAGGCACCTTCTCAAAGGAAGGGCTACTCTAGGCGCACTTTCAGAGGAGAGGGGAATTCATATTCACATGAATATGTAATGTTCTGCATTTAAAAACCTTAAAAAATATAAGTTTAAAATAGTAGAAACCCAACTTAAGGCCCTTTAGTGTTAAAATGACACCTTGCATGGCCTCCATGCAATTACACTGTGCTTTAAACCCACAATAGAATCCTCCATAGATAAGAGAATTATCATCTACCCTTAATTATTTTTATTAATGGAGAGTAGAATGAAAAATCTGAAAAAACAAAAATTTGGCACAACACTCCGTTTGAAATATGTGTAGTGTTATACACAAGAGATTTATTCCCTCCGCACACACCCGCCAAACCAGACACCTATCACCCTGCGTTCAGGCTAATAACAACTCTTCTTTTCTGCAACCATAGTTAACTGGCAGCAATCAGAATTATCGGCGGTAAACAGAAGCCGTTGGGGAGTGATAACTCCCAGAGCAGATAACTGGAAGTTGACTATCTTCTTTAATTCTTAATGTGCACAGTAAAAAGCAAGGTGCTACCTAGCAGACCACAGGCGGCAGAGATCAGGCCCTGTGATCAAGCAATTGTTCCAGCAAACTCTCATATACACCTGGACTCTGCAACTTTTACGGTTACGTTTCCTGTCTGACCGAAGTTGCCCTCTTTAGTATGTCTCTTTACGGGATTTTCTCCAACACTCATAAAAACGAGGCCCCTGCGGTCCTTTTTTTCTTTGCTATGGAATTCACGTTGCTTCCCTTTAAGAACCCAGCATACAAAGAACCACATGGATGTGCCTGCCTCCAGCTCCGTGGACTGCAAAGGATGGACGTCAAATATACTTCACTGCTCTGGGAGTGGCCACCCCCGAAGATGGTGTTTAACAAGCCCGTTCAAGTCTGCAAAGAAAACAGAAGCCCAGGAGGAGGAACCGTCCCAGGAGCCCTGCCGTACCTGAGCTTCTGGGCCCAGATGCGGGTGAGCCCCGAGGGACAAAGCCACTGGGCGGAAGACTCCCAAGTGAAACCCACAGGCCTGAAGATAGCCAGAGGACCGGCCATCAGTCCAGCAGCAGAACGACCAGCTGCCCAAACAGCCTTTCGTTCAAAGAACTGCTTGGGTGGAACTTGATGAGAACGTGGTCCTGACTGTGCGTCCCCAACATTTACTGCTCAATGATTGGGCCAGAGAAATCAAGCTCTGTCTCTCCATGGGGCAGGGGTGGGGATGGGGGAGGCTGAAGCCAATTCTGGGGGAATCTAGAGACCCCCCTGAAGACCAAGCTTAGCTACGAGGGTTCCGGTGTTGCTGCATTTAGCTGTTGAATAAGAGAAAAAGAAATGTAGTCACCATAGAAACCACAACCGCACCAGCCAGCCTCAGCGAGCAACTCTCGGCCTTCTCAGCACCTTGGCTGCGCCGCACAGAACCAGATGGAAAAGCTGCTCTCTCCTGGCCACTTACTCCTTCTCTGGTCTCTAACCTCAGTCTCCCCAACTAGAACGTAGCAGAGGTCCCTCAAAGGGCTAAATCTACACTCACGCTAACAAATTCCTCATTCAAAGCTTGAAAAAAACAAACAACTGAAGAAACCACGGGATAGAGGTCTTCGTGTGTCATAAGCAGCCTGATTACACTTGGAAGTGAAGAGACACGTGCATGGGATGCCTCTGTTTGATTGCTGGTTAGTTTGTGTAAAAATAAAATAATGGCCTCATACAGCATTTCTTTTATCAATTATCCTTCTCTCAGCTTCCCCTCCCCTTTGTTTACAGAACATTAGCGGAGAAAGGAGGGTTAGGAAGGAAGTTACAGAGTGGATTCAACTGAGCTCACTGCCATCACTGCACCTGTCTGCTGTTTACCTCTCTGCTTGTGTTGTGTCAGTTATGGTATACGTGGTTTCAGATCTGCTTAACAGAAACTGAGCTATCAGAAGGGCCCTGAGAGACCGAGTATTCTGCTGAAGCACTTTGTCAGGGATACTTTAGATCAGCTGTGAGTCCTTGTCAAGTATCAGCCTCCGTTGTCCCGACCTCAGCTCCCTATGACCTCCATTACAGCCACAGATACTGATTAGGAGTTGATCAAGGAGGCAATAATGGAGCAGATCAAAGCTAGATTACCTGGCATGCGAGTCACATCAAAAAAACACGCCCCTCCTTAGCTTCAAATAAAGAAAACATGCCCCTCCTTAGCTTCAAATAAAATGTAAACGCTCCGGAAACATCAGGGAGTCACTGCTGAACCACATCCCACCTGTTCAGGTAGATAACACACCTGAGAAACAGGATGTGGGACGGCAACGCGGCACAGCAGAGAAAAGTAATCTGCCTGGAAAGCAGAAACCAGTCACTGGGCTTCTGCTCTGTGCCTGGGCCTGAGTGCTCTCTCCGGAGTATTCCCCAAGCTGACCGTACCTGCATTTATTAACTGTTTCATGAGAAAACCATAGACGTACCACACAGCAGCAGGTTAGCACGGGGACCAAAAAGGGGGTAACAAGAGATGGACACTTTACATGAAACAGAAACCCACCTCACACACAGCAGATGGGAGAACATTACGCCTCCTCTGTGATCACTTTCAGCAAGAAGCAAACCTTGACATTTCAAGTTCGTGAGCAAGAGGGTTTCACAGCAGCAGGTATATCTGTTTTTGTTAATGCTGAGATATTTTATTAATTATAATTCACCTCTAATGTTCTTCATGGTGTTCTCAACCAAGAATTGCCCCTGGGCTGTTTTCAGGGGATCATGAAAACGCCACCTTTCAGGTTTGTCTCAGTTACTGATGACCTCTCCCAGCTCTCCTTCTTCTCTGTTAACTTTTGGACTTATTTCTTCACCAATCCACTGGAGAATATTTACCGAGGGCTGACTGCACACAGTGGAGAGAAAGCAGTCATAAAAACAAGCACTCTGCTCACACGGGGCCGGTGTGCTGGCAAGGTGAGGCAGGCCACGTGCAGAAAGAAAAAAGCAAAGGAATATTCTATAGTCAGGGATACAGGCTGGGAAGGAGAACCCAGCAGTCTGAGCAGCCTGGCGGGGCCAGCAGGGCAGTGGGGAGAGGCATTTGTGATTTTAAGCAGAGACCTGTAAGAAGAGAGGGAAGGGGGACCTTCTAGGCAGAAGGACCATTACACAAAGGCCTGAGGTGGCAGTGAGCAGGTGTCAGGGTGCAGTGATGGGGTCAGGGGCACTGCAGGCACAGGGGCACCCAGAGACGAGCGGGCTCAGGAGGCAGCAGCCACAGCACAGGGACCCCCGCACCCTGCTCTGATGGGGGGACATACTGTGGGAGGGAGCAGCAAGAGGGGTTGGAGCTGACCTTGTCTCAAAAGAATCACCCTGGCTGCTCTCCAGGAAGCAAGCAGTTAGACAGACATGACAGTCCGGGGAGAGACAGTCGGCGGCTTGGACTACAGCGATGGCCAAGGACATGGGACTGAGTGAATCCAGGACAGTCTGACGGGAAAGTTGGCGGGATTGGCTGGTGGGATGTGAAGAAGAGCTCGGGTGGCAGCCAGGCCGCCGTCCTCACCTGGACCTGCCTGCTAGGTGGGTCCTCAGGCGGGACGTGGCTGATGGACAGTGCCCTCCACCAACATACAACTTCTCCCCCCACGTACACCAGCGGTTCACGGTGCCTGCACAGTCTGTAAAAATGATAGTGTTGAAGCTACACCCCTGGTCCACCTGGGGTCCTTCATGGAACCTGGAATTTTGGTTTGTGGGAGGTACAGCGTGGCTCTGTGACCAGCCCCCAGTATACCCTGAGCACCGAGTCCCCAGAGCTACCCTGGTGGGACTACACTGCCACATGTTGTCACGACTCACTGCTGGAGAAATTAAGTGTCTCCTGAGACTCTTCCTGAAGAGAACACGGGAAGCTGATGCCTGGTTGTTTTTCTGGACTTCACCCCACACACCTTTTTGCCTGTTGCTGATTTTACTTTACATCCTTTCACTGTGATCAACTGTAACCGTCAGTGTGACAATTTCTGCATCCTGTGAGTCCTTCCAGTAACTTACCAAGCCTGGAGGTTGCTGGACAGTGAGAAGAGGTGGGGCTTCCAGAGGAATTCCCTTCCCCTTAGTGCAAATCTCTACACAGCTTATTCGAAATTTCAAACACACTGACATTTGCAGTATTTTTTAAATGCACACAGAAAGCTTCACTTTCCCTTCTTTAAGGGGTGAAAGCAGGATCATGGATTTTTGCAACATTTCAAATGTGTTCTTGCCTCGCCACGACAAGGTGTGGTTAGAAACGAAGTTAGAACACTTGTCTTCCTCTGCGCTATGTTTTTGTATTTCCTCTCAGGAGAAAGGATGTCACCATTCCCATTCACTGGCAATTTGGGACTGCTGTTTCTTATTTGCAGCTCTTTTTGACGGATGTAAGACTTGTCAGTGAAACTTGTATAATTTTGCATTTACAAATAGCAGTTATATCCCTCCCAAGAACTGCAGAGAATGAAAAGGAACTATCACAAAAGGTCGGCAAACTGGACACAGGAAGCATCACGTTACACATCAACAAACCCTTATTTTCTCTCCTTCAGCTGTATTTTTAAAATTTACTGAGTTATCCTAAATTCTTCCATGATATTTTAGTAGACACTTACCAAATTGGAAATGGAAGCAACAGGGCCGTTGTTGACTGAAAAACTGAATTAGTCTGGAATAAGTTCAGTGTTGATGACAGAAACGAACTCTAGAGAAACACTTCCCCGTGGGTCTTCATGAAAGACAGAAATAAAAAGCTTCTATGGAAACTGGGGCGTTTCACTTGAGTGGATGCTATGACGTTTCATGAATTAATCAAATGATGGCTTTCAGACCTGGTAAATGTGACTACGTGTGTAAGTAAAGGTTTTCTTATTTTTCAGATGAGCTGATTCTTAAAAAGCAGATTTCTTTCTGTTCTGAAAGCTCAGTGACCCAGCTGAGTGAGGCAGCGAGAGGCCACAGGGAGGTGCCACGTGGTTACCTCCGTGCATGGGTTATGTTTGAAGAGTAAATCAGTTTCAGTATACAGATAGTTGAGAAAACCTTTTAGGCCTCTAGATAATGAGAATGACATTCAGAAAAAAATATATATCATTATTTACTTTTCCATAAAGTGAGTTTTTCAACGTCATTCGGGTTTTTCTTCCCTGTTTTATCAACTATTTATTTTTCACCTGTGTGTCTGTTTTGAAGATTATTTACAATTTCCAAAGAAGGTTAATCAGAATTCCCAGTAAAATTGGCTTCCAAAAGCTATTTGGAGTGATCTCTCAATTCAAGAGTGAATAATAGCGAGAATCCTAGCCCTGGGCTTCCTCCTTACACTGAGCTCGGTCACACTGCAGGTAAAGACACGGGCAACACCAGGGAGACGTGAGTGCGTCTCCCAAAGTGGAAACTACGTGGGGTGATCAGATTCCTTCCACCAAAACACCCAGTTCATCTAAAGAGCAAAAATAATAAAGAGAACTGCCTCGAACTACTGCTCAGTTCTGGCCAGTAAACGTGCTGAGCTCTGACATCCGTCCGGTAACAGCAGAACACCACAGCAATTCCCAAAACAACACGCATCTGGGTGATTCGCTGCTGAATTCAAGCATACATTCCTTTTGCCAAAATGAAAGAAACTAGAAACAAGTCTGCCTGCCGAGAAACAGTGAAGATCAAACGGCAATAACAGAGTAAAAAAATACACACAAAATATACATATATATTAGTATATTAAAGTTACATATATAAAAAATTGTATATGTATTAAAATAATTATATATATACATTTTTGTCTATTTTCAGACCACAAAGGAGAATATTCTTTGCTAGAACCTTACCCCATGTGCCCGTGCAATTTCTCTCTGAATGTAATTCCCTCCACGTAAGCAGGAACTCAGCAGAGAATTCTGTGCTGTGTTATTTCTTAAATTACCGAATACACACACACGCTGCAGCTGTACGGGGGTGAATAGTGCCTCCTAAAAGTTCATGTGCACCTGAAAGCTGTGGCCAGGACCTTATCTGGACTAAGGTCTTTGTAAAGAGCACACTAGTTGGCAGGGCCCTAGTCAAATGTCCAGTGTCCTTGTAAGTGCAGGGAAATTCATATGGACAGAGAAGGACACATGGCTGAGAATAGAGGGGAGCTGCCACAAGCCCAGGAATGCCAAGGACACAGGTGACCATCGGGAGCAAGGGCAGCCTCCTGGGAAGACTCCTCCTTCAGAGGCTTCAGGGTCAGTGAGGGCCTGCCAACATCTTGACTTCAAACTCTAATCTCCAGAAGTATAAGAGAATAAATTTCCATGCTTTAAACCACCCAGTGCATGGTCATGTGTTACAACAGCCTTAAGAAATTAATATACTCTGGGGCTCTCCTGCCCTCACAATGAATATGTATAAATATTTGCTCCATACAAAATACCACTAAGGAATAGCCCATTTCCTTTCCATCCCATCGAAATAAGAGACAACGTTCATAAAAGTATCTCCCAAGCTTTAAGAACATAAATATTTGATGCAGCCAATTTTTTAAATAAAGTGCCGCACTCAGACGCCCTGGCTTGTGTGTTGCCCACGGGGACACCCAGAATCTACTCCAAAGCATTAAAGCCACACTTAATCACGCACAAAATATTCAACAAGAGGGTAATTCTTAGGCAGACTGACAAAGTGACCACCTGAATTCTCACAGGAGGAAATTGAAGTGAGAGGAGAAGGTGATTATATTTTGCCAAACTTAAAGACAATGTAAAGCCACATTTTACCTCTTCACAACCTGAGGACAGACTGTCCCAGGGAGCCAGACCAAGATTTTTCATGGAATTTGGCTTATTTCCACCATGCACTAAGAAGTCCCTGGTTCCTGATCTAGGCCCAGCTGCCTGAATGAGACGAGATTGTTCACTTTGCTGCACAGAAATGCTGTGCTCCGGCTGGGGAGCCCCAGAAAAGTAGAGAATATAAATGAATCCCTGTCCATGTCTCCAAGGGAGGACCATGTCCAGCCCTCCTGGGGCTCAGGCTCTAACTGGAGGGAGGTAGGGGGGCAGTGTGATCACCCTGGTTCCCTTAACATCCACTCTGGACTCATCAACTGGAAACACAAAGCCAGTTCGTTGCTCAGACCCCATCCAGCTTTCTTCTCTCCTCAGAGTAGAAAAAGGGCCCCCTCCTGAGCAGTGAGGATGGGGTTCACTTCTCATTCAGGACACAGCACATGGGAGTGACCCTCCATGAGAAACCAGAGTAGGAAGCGCAGCACAGAGGTCAGGGCCTGGGCTGGGCACCCTGCGTGTCCCAGACCGGATGGCACAAATGTGCATTTCTATTCTCTTACTCTTTTGAGCTGCTCACACATGTATAATGTGTCTCAAAATTAAATTCATCTTTTCAAGAGTGAGGGAAGTGATTGGTTTGCATAGTCGAACATGACCTAGGCAAGAAGGTCAAGGGAGTGATGAGGGTGGGCCGGTTCAGTAGTGACAGGTGACAGGTAAAAGACTTCTGCGGTTTCTCTGTTATTTTTTTTGGGGGGGGGGAGGAGAGGGGTTATTATTAAAGAAGAAAGGATAAAGAAGAAAAGGGAATGGGAAAGAGACGTAGAGGAGGAGGAGGAAAAGAGAAGGATTTGATCAGTTACCCTCCCAAAACACAAAAGTGCACTTGGCCAGCCATCTGCTAACAAAAATTAGAGTTATGCTATCTGCTAGGAGAGTAGGCCCCCAGCACTGTAAAAATCACCATGGAATTAAACGTCGGAACATCATTATTTGGCTAGGTTTAAGAAGTGGTCTTACTTTTTACATTTACATTTACAATTTTACATGCAGGGGAAGTGCTGGGGGAAAAGGCCAAGGATTTGCTACAAACAACTGCTTCAACGCCTAGGGGAGCACTTACTGGTCACCAAACCCCAGCCCATGCCTTAAAGTCCTGGGTATGGTGCCCAGCCACTACTCCAGTCTCATCTTCCCCATGAAACTTCAACTGCACTGCAGAAATGTGTCTCCTCGGAGCCAAAAAGCAAGTTGAAGTCAGTCTATAATGACCACATAGAGAGTTGTCCAAGGACACCACCAGGGTGGACGGCCTTCCCGTATATTCCAACTCCAACTAAGCCGAGCTGGTTTATGATTCCCTCTGATCTGAGTGGATTATTCCTGTCCACAGCTTACTATTCCATTTCATATTAAGTCTCAAAAGCATATTTTTAGAAGCATCAAGAGTTTGGGAGCTGCTTCAGTGGGGATGTGTTTCATAAGCCCTTCATCTTTGTGGGTACCAGGCAGGAGGCCTGGGTCTTAGCAGATACTCAGGACAAGCTTCCAGAGCCATCGAGGAAATAGAACCATCATGAGAAGCATCCTTTTCTACCATTCTTACCATAAAAACAGCAATATTCGACTTGCTATATTTTATTTCTGCGGTGGGAAGTGGGCAGGTGAAAATGAGCTTTCTATACTAATTCATTATGAAGAAAAACAGTGAACCTGAAACATTTAAGTGGCATCTTGTAATATGGGTCTTTTCAAAGGTCATACACACACACAGCAAAATGAAATAGATAAAACCTTAAGCATTGAAAATGGAAGCTGGCCCCAAAAGGGAGCTTTTCAAAGTGGGAAATGATGTGATGTGGAAAACTTTTTAAGCATTTTATTCTTTTATTTATTTATGTTTTTTGTAGAGACAGAGTCTCACACAATCACCCTTGGTAGAGTGCCATGGCATTACAGCTCACAGCAACCTCAAACTCCTGGGCTTAGGCAATTCTCTTGCCTCAGCCTCCCAAGTAGCTGGGACTACAGGCACCTGCCACAATGCTTGGCTATTTTTTTGTTGTTGTTGCAGTTTGGACGGCCCTGGGTTTGAACCCACCACCCTCGGTATATGGGGCCGGGGCCCTATTCACTAAGCCCAGGCACTGCCCTTAAGCATTTTATTTTTGAAAAAAGGAGACAAATTGCTAAGAATTCACATCTTACCTTAAATACTTCCATTGGAAGAGGAAATTTTGCAGCATCAATAAGGGATTTTTCGAGAGCACATTTCCAATCAGAGGCCGTCTTCAAAGGATAGATTTCTGTAGCAACAGCAAACCACATACAAGTTTAAGGACTAAAGTCTTCTGCTGGGTGTTTCTTTCTCGCATTTTCTCTTCTCAGACTTTCCTAACAGCTCAGCATACTCAAAGAGAGACACCCTGCCCGCCATAAATGGCTACCTGCCGTTAATTTTCTGAAATTAAATAGCAACTTGGGATTCTCCTGTCAGAAATGAAGAATAAGCTTAATAGGGCTCTTCTTCAGGGAGTATTTGTATGCATTTTGTTGCCATTCTGTAAGTAATTTAATGGCATTAATCACATTAGCAAAACCTTCAGTCATCCATGGGCCAAAACTCCACCTATCACCTGGGAAGCAAAGCCCAGTCACTGATGAGGAACCTATTATCTGATACATTTCTAAACCACAAACAACTCTTGTCTGGCATCTGCAGTTATTACAATGTATTTTTCACTAAATCTCTAAGTTCTCCTGTGCTAAAAATAGTCCCTGTAAGTCAGAAAATTATTAAAAGGTAAATTAAAATTTACCAACCAAGTTTAATATTTACACTTGAAATGTTGCTTAGCACACCACATGTTGCCCATATTTTCCCGAGGTGGTGGGGGGGAGAGAGATTTATGGATGGAGGTTGCACAGCCCGAATGCAAAATTAAAAAGAAAAAAATTGTTGAGCCCTGTTTTCCCCTATTGCTGAAACTGCAAGGGAATTTTATGGTCTGGTCGCAACAGATTTAAGACCTTATCAAAATAGAATTTGCAGAGGCACTCACTGGAAGTAGGTATGTTTATACCTTCACTATATCAACCCAGACGACTTCAGACAGACACTTAGGATATGAATATGAATTTAAGCACAGTTAAAAGGCAACATTAAACCTTTGGGACTATATTTTTAATTTCTTGCATGTCTGCTTCTTAGTATGGAGTCATATATTTTGATCCTTGTAGCTTCTGAACTCACCTTGAGCCTTAAGCCCCTATTTTAGCAGTTTATTCAATCTTTTCAGGACATAATTACGATAGGTGTTGAGATGCAGCCAGAACTAGCCCAGTCACCAGTGCTCTGCCCGCAGCCACTGCTGAGTTAAACACACACACACACAGGAGTGTTCCTGACCACACGGCCTGTCCTTGCATCTGCTGTCTGTAATCCTTTCTAGCACTTTATAAGTATGCTCCTACCCCTGGGGGTTTTACACAACATGGGGGGATTCTTTTTCTTGAACTTGGCTTGTCTAAGTCAGAACAGAAACAGAAAGTGACTCTTCTTAGTAGAGTCTACCATGGGGAGGGTGCACAGCAGGGCCTCCAGCTGCTTTTTGCTGAGGCTGAGTGAGGCTTCCTCCTACCTGCACAGGCTTAGCACAGGGTCCCACAGGGTCCCACCAGCAGGCAAAGGGAGGTTCCCAGAGCTCCCCAGGATGGGGGGACACCCTGGGATGGACTCACGGCTTGCCGGGGGCAGTGCATGCTACCTTGGGGAGGGGAGGCCACTCCAGGCGGACTCCAGGGGGCAGAGCCCAGAGGACCCCAGGGCAGGGGCAGGGGGGAAAGAACACACCCCCTTTTCTAGCTGTCGGGAAGGAGGCAAACGGGGAGCTCCACCTTGGCATGGCAAGGAAAGGGCCAACTCAGGGAAAATGATGGGGATTTCAAAGACACCACCTAAGGAAAAGGACAGCAGTCTACCTGGCCAGCAGCTCGGCTCTCCTGCTCTGTACTCAGGACTATTTATACCCTGGACCCCTTACAGTGGTCTCAGAGTCGGGATGGAGGCCCTGGCACAGAGAAGAGGGTACTAAAGTGGTCTAAAACAAAAAAATTACTCAAGGCTAATAGGAATGAAAACTGTACATGGCCAGGCTGAGTCCCAACCTATCAGCCCTCAGCAAGGAGGTGCAAAGACTCCGCATCCTATCCCAGAAGGGCTGCCCGGCCGTGTCCTCCCTGACGTCCTCTGTCTCTCCACACCAGAGACAGATGTCCCCAGAAGCCCGGGTTCCAGCTGGTTTCTGCCTCCACCCTAACATCTGAAGGTGCTAAAAGGGAATCCTCTTTTCTGAACAACTGACAATCAGCTATCGTTTTGTCAGCCTGCTCAGCCACCTGCAAAGGCCACGCACCTTGCAGATGCCGCACGCAGAAGACAAGGCACTCCGGTGACACCACAAGTTACAGATGATGAACATCGTCATTAAAAGAGCATAAAACATTTCCTTAACATGATTGTGCTGCAGGTCAAGGAACGGTGCAATTAGCACGCCCTCAGGCTTGTCTGTAACTCAGAGCCGAAGAGCAAACCAGGCCACCTCCCTTTGTGTGAGGGCTTGGCTGATTGACAGACAAGGAGTTGTGAAGAAGGAAAGCCTAAAATAACCATAAATAAACAAAGGCCTTGAGGGGATCCCTGCTTGCAGGCACCACCCCAACTCCCCAAACCCTCTGCTCCTTCCTGCTACACCAGCTCCTTTCCAGAGAGGAAAGACTAATTCATCTGTGGCTGTTAAAAGGCAGTAAACGGAATGGAGTCTTTGACTATTTTTTCGGCTTGGTTGTTATTAGCGTATATAAAGCCTATTGATTTATGAGTGTTGATTTTGTAGCCGGATACCTTGCTGTATTCCTTGATCACTTCTAAGAGCTTCACAGTAGAAACCCTGGTGTTTTCCAGATATACAATCATATCGTCTGCAAAGAGTGAAAGTTTGATCTCTTCTGATCCTATGCGGATACCCTTGATTGCCTTT
>CAUYON010025039.1:0-23362 GCA_963573935.1 Arctocebus calabarensis | reverse complement strand
TCACCCCATGCAACCTTGCTAAAAGGCAATTTTAAGTTTTCTGTGATGTATCTAAATTTTCATGATAACCTCATGTCATCCACGTGCAAATGATCAGTGTCTAAGCAAAATTATTTGTCACCATTTAATAGTATCAAGGATTTTTTTCCCCTTCAGTTGTTGCTTCTATTACACTTTTAAAGAGTATTAAGAAAAAAGGAGAGTTGGGTCATTGTATGAGATTCTCAAGCCCATTTTGGACCGCACGTGTGCCAACCATGCTTGTCTAGTTGGTCTGTGCTGTCACCGTATAAGCTGGCCCTCAAGTCCTCTGTGTGTGTGCATGTGTGTGTTTTGTGAAGCAGCTGCAGATTTTATAGCAGCCCAGTCACCTTCCTTCTTCCCATTCTTCCTTCAGACCCTCACTTGTTTGTGTGATGACCAAAGGATAAATTCTGAATATAAGGTTATTAGAGGTTACCAAAGGACAGTGCAAACAATTGCCAAGGCAGGAGCAGACTGACCTAGCATGGCCCAACATGGCATGGGCCCACATGCCCCTCCTGACACCCTGTGGCTGTCCCACCTGACTTTTCTGCTGATAAGATTACTCAGATTTCAATTCCTGATTTAATAATTTTGTTTTTAAAATTAGCCTATATCAAGTGGCCTACACATTTTGTTTTCTTTCCATTTTATTTAATCCTCTTCTACTGTCTTAGATATCTAACTTAAAACATCTTTCTGGATGAAATGAAGCTATTGGCTCAGATGTCTTAAAATCTAGTAAAAAAGCAGGAAAATCAGTCAAAATTCAAGGTTGTAATTTACACTCATTCATTTTTTCATTGATTCAGTTAATAAAAGTTGACTGCATGTTCTGTCACGTCCTGTTCTAGGCACTACGGCCAAGAAGGGTAAGCACACAGACAAGTTCTCTTATCAATATTTTCATTGAGTTGAATGTGCTGAAAATCAGTAACAAGCAACCACATAGTAGGGCTTCATGTAATGATAAGTGCCATGATGATAAATCATGCAGGTATAATGGACAGACACTGGCAGATGATCAAGGAAGCCTCCCTTTGTGAAGTGACACGCATCAAAAGAGAGACTGAGCCAAGTAGAAAACTTAGGCATGGATTTCCAGGTAGATAGACATAGCAAGTCCAAAGTCCCTGTGGTAGGGAGGAACTAGAAAGGACTGGTCATCTGAAACTAAGAAGGTGGCTGGGAAAAACATACATGGATTAATCACTAGGAAATGGGAACAGAGATGTCTTCAGAGGCCACATCTATGAGCACTTGTAGGCTAAGGGAAGAATTTTGGATTTTGAACTGAGTGGTAAGAAGATATTGAGGAAGAGCTTTGAGCTGGGGCATGGTCTAGCCTGATCTGCGTATCTAAAACAGAACTATAGTTGCTGAATGCAGACAATGCTGTGGGCAGGAAAGCATAGAGGCAGGAGATTCATAAAATGGTGACCACGGGAGGTCAGGTGACAGTGGCTGGGACCAGAGTGGTAACATGAATGGACTGAGAAATGGTTGTAAAGGATGTGATCCTTGGGAAACAGGGTGAAATGAAGGTTGATTCTGGGAGTTTGGGTCTGAAGGAAAGGGTGAATAGTTGTACTATTTGTTGTATAAGAGAGAATCTGGCTTACATGATAAATGATGTGACAAATGTAACAGCTATTCAGATTCTGTGAGACTATTCAGTCATAATAAGATTGGTATATATACGTAAAATAAGAAATTCAACATTGGTCTGTTTTTCTAGTCCTCCATAAACCCATTATCCACACTCCTGACAAGTGAAAAGCTCTGGCATATGACTCATTTATTTGTGAAACCATTTCCTCAGTTCACACAGATGGTGGGTTTGCAGAGTCTGTCATGGGGGAGGACTGTTGGAGGCAGAGGGATCCTCGGTCCTATGTGGCGATCTCACCTGTGTGGGAGAATGTGAAAATGCCATCCTTGAAAGTCAAAACTAAATCACAAGCCTTTTACTGTCCTTTTCTCTGGTCTAACATTTAATACGTTTGTTACCTTTTTTAAAAGCCTTTCCTCTACATAGCTTTATGTAGTTGTCATAGCAACAGGATAGTCTTTGCTAAGGAGAAATAGTTTGGATGAAAATGTCCCATAAATCAACACCATCAGCAATATGGTTCTTTTTAGATTGCTTTTATAAACCCATGTAATATTAAGGAGCTATGCTTTTATTAAGGTTTAGAAACCTAAGTCCTATTTTGTCTAATGCAGAGGCCAGATACTTCTTTGTAAAAGGCCAAAGAGTAATTTTTTCAGTCTCTGTCATAAGTACTTAACTTTGCCCTTGTGGCATGATATGGCCATAGGCAATATGCAAATGAATAAACATAGCTGTATTCCAATAAATCTTTATTTACAAAAACAGACAGCAGACAGGATTTGGACAATGAACCATAGATTGCTCACCCCTGATTTAATAGGTTCTTTCTTTCTTCTTGCTCACAGTATGTTCACTGGGCTCCACACAGAACCCTGGGTTCTACCCTACACCTACCAAATCTCTAAGGTCATGAACTTGTAACAAGTTCCTCAGACTATGCCTGCTGAAGCCTGAGTTCAAATGCTGAGGCACATCAAACCTCCATAAAAGCTTCCTTAAAGTGAGTGGAATGCAAATTACCACAAAGCTTCTCACATTCTGCAATCAATCTCTATCCACTGAGAAGTGGGGTAACATATGAGCAGCCTGAATAGTATTTAAAAAAGGAAGAAAAAATTTGCCAACATTTTAAAGTCAGGAAGATTTTACTTGAAAATATGGATTTCCGGCTCCTCTTATAAATTAGAGAATCTGGCAACAGTGAGCCCACATTCTTGCAAAGGAAAAATCTGCCAGAGTTGAGTCATGAGCGCCTGATTCAGAGAAATCACATATGCTCAGAAGTCAACCACTTTCCACACCGTGTCTTACAATCTCTTATCTTGTTCTGTCTTTCCATTCAGTTACAGGTCTTCCTTCTGTGGCCATTTCATTCTGCAACCAAAGATTTAATAAATAAATACACTCTCACTATTTATTAATGATGGCTTACCTTGGCTAATTTATTCATCTTTCCTATTCCACAACTTTAGGGCATATGTCGTAAACTATATGTATGCAAAGTTTTTAATCTGTCCATTTTAACAGAATGCTGGAATCTAAAAGATAAACCATTTTTATATTCCCTGCTTCTGTGAAAAAGGACAGAAGGGACTCGAATAATAAATGGCAAGTCAAATGCATGTATTTCTATCAATTGCTGAAATGTTTCAGTGAGACAGGAAGGATCAACCTGCAATCTTGGTTTGAAAAATTGAGTCTTTTCCAGCACTCCATGTTTAAGGTGAGAATGTATTCTTTGGCCTGGTGCTCCCTCATGATTCCCGAAGAACATTTTCAGAGGAAGTCTGGAAGAGGAGTGTGAAAAGAGTGTGACGAGAAACATAAGCATTTCTGGTTTGTCAAAGTGAACGTTGCTTCTCTGCTTTTGTACTTGCTAGAAAAAAAAGTTGAAGTCTAACTCTTTCTGGTTGACATTTCCTTTGATTCTCTGTCCTCTCACGCTGTCCAGCATGTACAGCTTCGGTGGTAAGGGATTTGAAGATTTGGAAGTAAGGGGAGAGATCAGTCAAACATAGAGCACAGTCTTCAGGTAGAGACTTATACCGAAGATGAAATGTTAAAAAGAAAAATATCACTTGGAAAGTATTTATTGCTATCTTTTTTGTAAGAGGGAAAGCATTCATATTCACTCACAATGGTCCTTGTTTTTGAATGCATTAAGCATTAGTGATACTCATTGGGTTGTTACGAGAACTTAATGAGCTCACACCTATGGAACATTTATCAATGTGCCTCTCATTGATGAGTCCTTGTTATGAGAACTTAATGAGCTCACACCTATGGAACATTTATCAATGTGCCTCTCATTGGTGAGTCCTTGTCATTTGCTAGCTGTTGTCACTAAAAATTTACTACTGTAACAATTAATACTTATCATAGTCACAATCATTTTGGAAAAATTAATTCATTGTGCAAGAGATTGTTAATGGCTACCTAATTTTTTAAGCTACAATCTGAATTATTATATGTTATCTAGACAGAGATATGTAATATCTATACTAATATATGATTCATATCCATATTAGTTTCCATCTGCAATAAATCAGTGTATTACCAGACTTGATCACTTCACACTCTTTATTATTTGCCAGACTCCCAAAGGCATTTAAGTTAATGTATAGGCCCTGATCTAGATGATAAAAAATTTGCCTACATGAACTTCAATTGTTGGATTCAATGAACTATTATATGTAGGTGAAATAGGTGGCTGACTATATAATGTGTCTAAGGCACCTTCTTATTCTAAGGATATAGAAATAGCTTATCAAAGGATATAGGATATAGGAATATTACAAAATTGGATACCCAAAAAGGAAAAGTTGAGTAATATCACTGGCCTGGCAGGTTCAAAGAATGAAGAAAAAAGGAAGAAGACGTTGAAAATATCAGCATTGCCCTTTTTTTCCCAATATAACAATCTGCTTATTCCTTCTTTACACAGAACCCTATTTTGTCCACATCCTCCTTTAATTTTGTCTGGAGGTATCCATCCTACATTGGTTGGGTGTTGAGTTTTGTCTTCTCTGAAATAATATGAGCCCCTCTAAGATGAAGCAAGAAAGAATTTGTTACTGAGGTCACTTTCGCTTTTGAGGTCTCACTGTTCTTCCCAACTTGACCAAGCTTATCCATTCAACTTTTCAACACCAAATAAATATTATTTGTTTGAATTTCTGGTCATCCCCACTGCCACTCCCCAAACATACAAGACACAAATGCAGTTTGTTTCTAAAGTACTCTTGAAAACCAGAGTCTTACTTCTTTGTTTGAAATTAACACTGTTTATCACTCTGAATTTTCTTTACTTGTGCATGCCTATTTTGGTTTATTTTACCTGTTTCTAATTTATGATATGACTTTCTTGATCTTTGGTAGACTGTCCCTAGTTCCTTGCTGATACACCTGACCATATCCTGATGTCACCATGGTTTGTGACTAATAATTGTGTCTAATATTGTTCCATCCTAAATATTAGACACAAATTCATCCTTATCTGATATGTCATTTAAGTTGATTATAACCCAGGGATATTTTAAAGTGATAAATATTGTGTGTGCTTTTCACAAAACATAGATGATTATCAATGGAAAATTGTACCTAGACCACTTGCTAACATATTTTTGGTGTGCAAGTTTAAACAAAAATTTTTGATGTATTTTTTTCCCCTGCCAGAAAATATAAATCTCAAAGAGAAGAACAGGAACAAAGAATGCCCAAGCCTCACACATGGCCTGGATTTGTACAAAAATAACAATAATACTACTAATAAGATCTATATGACTTTCCATTATTTGTGCCCAAAAAAGACATTAATCTTGTTTTAGATACAATTGTCGAGTTGAAACATCCTAACAGGCAGAAACTAGAAATATGAGAACTTTTAACTGCATAGTTCTGTCCCTTAAAATAATGTTCTGTATATGAGTACACATCAGATTTTTTTAGCAACAATATATCAGGCCAGGAGGTTGACAGGATTCATGTAATCAGCCATGCAAATGACTCTAATGGAAGTTTTTAATTGCTTTGCAGCACAACCCATCATAATCACATCTTCTGAGAACAAAAAGAAAATTTGAAATCTTTATTTACGAAAACAGGCAGCAGACAGGACTTTGCCAATGGACCATAGATTGCACACCCCTGATTTCACAGATAAACTGAAGTTATCTTTTTCTTTTCTTTTGTTTTTGTCTGTCTCCTTCACACTAATTTTTGATATTTCTGGCAGGAAGAACATGCATATAGGTTTCCTCCTTTAAATGACTAAAGTCAATTTGAAAAATGCCTTCTATTAGGAAGCCCTATGGACTGCTGTTGAAAATACATATCTGCTGGGTAATCTTTTTTATGTAATTATGTAAAGTCAAATCTTCATTAAAAAGGAAAAGAAAATTATAATCCCTGTAGTAAGTTTTGCAAAATAGCCTAAAGCAGATTTTTTTTTCCTGAGTGAGTCAGAATTAAATTAAACAAATACCACTGCAAAAATTCAATTATTTCCTTCTCTTTCATAAAGCGCTAAAAGTAATTGCTCTTTCACTGAGATCCATCACTGTGATCAGTGCTGGATTTGACCTAGCAATACTATTTTCACTTTCAAAGCTTGGTTTGATAAAATGCACATGGTTGTTTTCTTACAAATACGCCTGCCCTTTTTTATCCTGATAGAACCATTACTGTTTTGTCCCTTCCCCTTTCCTCACCCAACCCTTTCTATTTTCATTGCTGCCCACTAAGGCCAATGAAATGAGCTGGGATGTGCATGAGTTAGGTGGGTTCTGTAACAAACCATCCCAAAGTTTAGTAGCTTCAAACAATTATCATTTATTTGACTAATGATTTAGTGGGTTAGTAATTTAGGCTTTACTTGGCTGGTGGGTTTTTTTAGTGTTAGCTGGGCTCAATAGTGCATTTGTACAGCGCTACCCAGTTGGGTTGGCATTGACCAGGCTAGAATCATTTCAGCTGGGAAGATTCTCCACTTTTCCTGTATCATCATCAAGACGCTCTCTCCACATTGTTCAGTAGCAGCTGAATAGGTTTCTGGGAGATAGTTGAGGCCATAAAGACCTCTTGTGGCTGGAGCTCAGGAGCACACACTATCACTTCCAGTACATTCTATTGGCCAAGGCAAGACACAAGGCAAGCCTAAGTATAACAGTTGGGGAAGCAAAATCCATCTCTTGAAGGTGACAACTGCAAAGTCATGTTGCAAGGGGCATGGATACAGTGAATAGAGAAATTGTAACCATTGTTTTTCCCAAACACTCTGTCATATGAAATTTGCTGGGTCTGTGGGAATGAGTTAATTTCTTTTAAGATCTCTACTTAGGAAGAGATTATTTTTTTCCTCCAGATATATTTTTGTGAGGATGTTAGGTCTAAATCCACAACAGCAAACTCAGTGTCAGAAAAGTAGAAAGCCAGCATGCAGAAAGAGTACTTAAGAAATGAAGCAGACTCACTGGGTAAAGGAAACTTTAAAAACCACACTTCCAGCTTCCATGCAACTGGGCATGGTGAGTCTGGAGAGGACTCCAGGCATATCTGGCTGGTGGGATCTTACCAGAAAAATTCCTTTGGGCATGTCAGCAAGAGTCTTTTGGACCCCATGAAGAGGACAAAAGTAGTGGATTACTGGCAAGCGTTTGCATGTGTTTGTTTGGTCTAATCCTGCTGGTAGTTGTAAGTACAGCAGCAGTGAGATTGCAAATTGGAAAGGCCTTACCTGTGAGCTGTTTGGGTTATTTTGGATTTGGCACTCAGTTTAACTACCTTGGGAGAACTTGGGCAAGAGTGTGGAGGACTTTAAGCATTGTCTAGGGCCCAAGACTGAGCCGCTGAGGTGTATAGAGCTAATAGTGTTCAGCTGTGGGTTGTGTGGAGCCATTGTGGGAGAACAGCCTTGGTAAGCTCCACCCTCAAGGTCACAAAACAAGGATCAGGCAGGAGTGAGTATTCTAGTGACTGAGCAGCCTAAAGGTGGGGACTGAGACACCTTACAGCCTTGGCCCTCAGGGGCATAGAGTGAGACTGGTTTGGGCACAATGGATAAGTGAGCAGCCACTTAAGGAATGATCCCAGTGACAAGTGCTTTCCTGGGAAAGCTTCTGCTTATCCAAAGTTAACAGTTTAAAGTGACTTTTAGTCTGGCTGAGGAGAGATTTAGGTTCTCCATCCTGCAGGGTTTGAGAAATCAGCAGAGGCCTCCAGTCTCCATCTTGTACAGCCATATCAGCATTGTGATTAATATCTCATATCCTAGAAGGCCACATGTTGCCCAGACAATATTCAGCAAGATATATATATACTGCTTTTTTTTTTTTGGTTGTGTTTTGTGTTGTTTTTTCTTTTGTTTAATTTCAACATTTTCCCTATAGATTTTTCTTTCCTTTTATTCTTTCTTTTATTTCTTCATTTTTCTAGTTTAAATACAATTTTCCATTGTTGCCTTTTCAACAATTAGAAGTTCATTTTTGCTACTGTTTCTACCCCTATTATTTGTTTTTTCCCCCAATTTTATCCCATAAAGTTTTCTGTTTACTTGTTTTGGTTTGATTTATAGCATTTTTGCTTTTCCTCTCTACTTGGTGGAAGTGGGGTATTGTGTCCAAACAGGCTAGCAAAGAACTGCTGACCTCAAGGGAACAACCCAACTTGGTACCCCCAGATGTTGCGTGTTTTTAAAGTTGGGTCTAAGTACATTACTGTACACCTATATTGTTCCTGTCTCCCTCTTTCTGTGCCTCTCTTCTTTTTTGCCAATATCTTGTAACTGTCACCACCCATAAGAAAAGCACAGACCGCATTTCAGGCTCAAATCATCTGATTTGAGGCATCACAGGCGGGTCACTGCCCCAAAGGGCGAACAGCCCCAAAGAAAGGCACAGGCTAATTTTTATACCCTTTTTTTGTGCTGATGTGGCGAAGCAAGCATGTACAAAAGTGGAACATGGCTGGTTACAAGGCTGGGTTGCAGTCAGGTAGTTGGCTTAGGGGGTTACTTTTTGGCAGTTGACACAGGAACAGCTTGAGAAACTCAGTGACCTGGGAAACTCTGCTTGAGTAAGTTTTCACTATTGTGTAGCAGTGGCTTGGGAGTCAGGGAACTTGGAGAACTTCCTCATCAGAAACCTGTTCTCATAGTTAACCCAAGTGGGGGGACGAAGGGGACCAAGGCTAAGACAGGCTGAGACAGACTCAGGTCTTTTGGGGGCTATTGGCTTATAACATTCCCCACTGGTCTTTTTGGGGATCAAATCCTTGATTCATCTGCATCATTGGGAAGGGGCTAATAATGGGTATGTAATATCATTAATTTTCTCATTCAGGGTTGGACAGGGAATTCCCATTTTTCAGGCTCAGGTGAGCTCAGACATTAGACTTTCATTTTTGGACACAAACCCTCTGAGTCCCAGCAAGGTTATGAACATGGCAGTTTTAAACATTTTGGATGGCTCTACCCTGACTAAGCAGCACACACTTTAATCTCTTCAGACAAAAACTTAATAACCAGCAAAGACTTAATAACCTTGTTTAAGGTAAGGTTAAGGCTCCATTCATTCAGTTTGGTATTTTTCCATCTACCAAGTCCTGGCCAAAATATCTCTCAGGGCCAATTATTTTCTCCTAGAAAAAGGAAACCTCTGACCTGGGCCTCCTCCCCTCTTCAAGAGGCTGTTCACCTTAGATATGGATACAGCTCTATCCAGTACGATATTTGCACTCTCTCCCCCAATTTTCAAGGGCCATTCAGAGCTCACCGGACTGCCTGAACCACAACACCTTCTAAGGCACGGCCTCTCTGTCAATAGCTCTGGCACTCTCTATTCCCTCTTCATGCCTCTCAGTCCAACAAAATGCCATTTAATCACTGATCTGTGGCCTGCAGGCTCAATTCTCAAATTCTTGAGACCAAACACTCACTGAAGAAATTCCAGTAACAAAACTACAACAACATCCTTTCTAATGTCTTTTCACTTCCCCCAAGTCCCCCATGGCCGTGTGGCTGCTACTAAACACAGACAGAAAACTAAAGGAAGTGGAAAACCTGGAACTTCCAGTTTTTTCTCATTTAGTTAAGGGACAAAGTTGGAGCAGGGAAGAAGAGCACACTCACACATTCGTTTCACCCCATGAATGGGGGGGAGGGGTGAAATCCCACCTATTGTTAACCGTTTAAGTCATTCTCCAAGCACTCACATGCATATAATTTCAACCCATTTTCTCTCAGTCACACTACACCCATACACTCGCACATGCTTTTTAACAGACCTGCTGGTGATCTAATGTCCAAGGAGTTGGTCAGGCTCCTTCTTCCACTAAAACTGTAGTGGAATCCCCAGATTGATTAGACTTTGTTTTAATTTGGGGTCTCAATATCAGCTTATTTCTGCAGGTGCTGATATTTTAGCACTGAGGTCTTAGGGACTGTGACTCTTCTTGGGTTCTTTACTCAGACCTCAATAGTACCATGATGGTGGGCTAATATACATATGAGTTTTTACTTTTTTCCTGTGACATTTTTCCCCTTTTCCTAAAGTTCAAAAGTCCAATTAAGACAAGTCCCTTGAGGAGTTTCCTCAGACTTCGGCTATGCATTGACCAGCCAGCTCTCAGTATGTGGCTGGAGCAGGGCATGTTGACTGTCTTAAAAGTTACATTTTACTTCTTGAGGAGCAGTGATGTCTGCTTTCATGTTTCTGTTTATGTACTTTACTTTATCTAATTTTTGAGGTCTATAAGTTACATATCATTTTCAGGTGTGATACTCAAAGTTTTAGTTATTATTTGCATTTTTTTCTGCTATGAAGGCCAGCTTACTGTTAAACTTAAATCAAAGCAGCAACTCAAACAATGGGATGATTTTTCTGGGCAATACTTAGATTCCACAGATAACATTTAAAACTGCACAAATTTTTCAGTGTAGCTACCAGGTCATCTTTGTTGAGTCGTTAGGCTTCAGAGTAAATATAATTACTGTATAATAACTCTATATTCTTTGACCAATCTCTTAGTTCCATTTAACAGATTAGTTTAGTAAAGCAGTTATATCTCATTTCATGAGCTGACATTACAGACAAGGCTGGGATTTAATACAAGTGAGTTACAGCCTCTTTTTTCTTTGAAGCATTTTCCTCTCTCTAATTTCTCTCTTTACTGAAGGCAAAGTATTGCAGAACTAACTTAGTTGCCAAAATAAACTGTACCTTCAATATACTAGGTCTTATTATTTGCATAAACTGCAGTAAGAATAATTAATTATCAGCCATCTAGGCTCTTTCCTTTAAATATGGCTTTGCTGGAACCTTTTATAAGGAATCTCAGGCTGGACTTCCTTGAAAGCCTTTCACAAGCCCAGGTTTCATCTATGCCATTATATACCTGTATGCATTGGATAAATTCCTCTTCTCTTGAGGTTCCCAAGCACATTTTGATTTCTGGACCCATCAGCAAGTGACCTTCTTTACTTACTACAGATCAGGAAATTTTACTGACGCATATCTGGCCAGTTCTTCAAAGGTTTTTTTTTTTTTTTTTTGGCCTTATAAAGTCAATCTTAATTCCTTAATGCAGTCTGGATACTTCTGGAAATGCTATTCCAGCCAAAGCCTTGGTAAAATAACCGGTGCCTTTATCATGTCTTATAGAATAAAACAGATTCTTATTGACATATGCAAACAACTGTATTGCCAGAGATTAAGAATACTTACAAATGGCTTTCAAATTCCAGAGAAATCAAAGAGAGAGAAAAAAATGCATGTTTCGAATTTTGCTCATAAGTACACATATTGCTTGAAAAGCTACAAATAGCTCAAAAGACAAAAATGGTTTTCTTGACTTCTGGAAAACAGCACACAGAAAGAATCAGCAATATTTCAAACAAAAACTATAACAAGTCAACTTAGTTCCATGTATCTGATTTCTGTTTTGTTTGAAGCTAGGTTAGCAGTACTCATAGACATGTTTTATTTTTTCCAACAGAAGTTCTAAAAGTCTTTTGTTAATCCAAAGGTACTTAATTTCCAAAGACATTAGGAATTCAGTTTCTCTCAATATTTTCTCTTTTTCTTCCCTTTTAGATGAATTACTGATAATATACATTAAGACAGACCAATATTTTATGCTTTTGGACAGACTAATGTTTTATAATAATGGAACATATATATAATCATATTTCATACAAAATTAATTACTATTTCATATTTGACAATGTTTCCTATACATTTTTAACAAATTAAATAAGTTTAACTTGTTTTCAGTGGTTTTAATATTTTGAATTTCTTTTTTGTTTTGAATCTGCCAGTTTTGGTGAAGGTGGCCAAGCTGCAACCACTGTGCTACAGGTGCCAAGCTACAAATTTAGAGTTTTGACTTTGGAAGTTTTGTCAAATATCAAAGGCTTAAAACATTTGTTCAAACAAGATTACAAGTCAAAAGATTTTAAAGGAAATAAATAGTTAACTGGATCACATGTAAACTTCTTCATAAGTTTCACTTAATCTGCATAGATTTGTCACAAATATTTCAGACCTTTTTAACCTTTGTCACAGAGGACTCACTCTGTCGGGCCCTCCTTTCCATGTGAGGGTGCTAGGGAGCACTACCATCAGGGAACTAGAATGTTGCAGGAAAACAGTGAATTGAAACAGACAGATGTTTATACTAACAATATAGAGGAAGAAATCTCTAATTGCTGAGAAAAACTAGAACTCAGGCATCTGAAGGCATAGAATGTTGAGTTTTAGGGAATTCTTTAAACTTTATACTTGTTTGTTTTTTTCTTTCTCAGTTCAGTACAAGACTGTTTTGGCCAAGATCAATCTTTTGATAAACACTGAACAAATGACATAAAATGACATGGTGACACGAGCCCAACATGAACAATATACACTTTCATATTCTTAAAACTAGAATCAGAGCACTTTCTCAGGTGGTTTTTAACAGGCCTGTGGGTGATCTAATCCTAGGGGGTTGATTTGACATCTGCTTTCATTCTAATGGTGTTTCTGGTGACAGGTGTGAAGACACATTTCTGGGAGTCCCCCAGCTGGCCAGTAGGGCTGAGGCTCCCCATGCCTCTGAAAGTTTCTGACAGGCCAATAGCCCAGCAACCTGAGGTTCCTGTCTAGAGTTCCTGTCTTTGGCCTTCCCTTGGAGGCTCTACACAAATTACAGCAATTGAATTTAACAGTTACATGTTTTTCTAATAATTTACAACAAATGAGCACAACAAAAAATATTATGAATAATTATATTCTGCAGACACTAGCCAAAATTAGATGTTAAAGTGGCCTAACCTCCGGAGGACTCACAAGTGAATTTAGGAGTAATAGTCAGCCAGTCTCCTGAGGGGTCCAGGTTTCCAGGGGCCACTTCCCCTCAGAGGGGCCACAGTTTGCCCCCATCCTAGAGGCTGCCTGAGGATTGGCAGAATATGTGCCAATCAGAGTAATGCCAAGTGCTGCTATTTTAAAATTCCTTTTTTTTCCCTCTTGGTTCTGAATGGGTAATTGACCTTGGGTCTTTTGCTGAATGCCAGCACCTTATCTTAAGACTATTTGTAACATAGCAACCACAGTTTTTGGCAGTCAAAGGGAGGAACAATTTTACCAAACTTTGTAGTAACTCTTTAAATGCCGGAAAGAGAGGTTTTAGTGGGAGACATAGGGGATATATGTTGACACATTGACAGACTACCTGACAAACCATTGGAAATGGCAAACACAAATTTGACAAACAACTCACACACATCAGTGCTGACATAAACTTGGATCCACTTTAACACACTGAAGACCCACCCTCTGTGAGACCTAAAAGGAAAAACCTGAGACAGACCAGAGACTACCAGACAAAACCAGACAAAAAACAAACTTAAGACTTAAGAAATCCTGGCAACATGAAAAACCAGTCCAGGGCAAAACCCCCATCCAAGGGATCATGAAGTAGCTATTGCAGATGATTCCACCTATAAAGAATCTTCTTTCTGTCTGTTATAAATGACAGAAAGGGAATTTGGAATACAGATGATGAAAACAATGAAGGAAACTTCTGACAAAGTGGAAAATAACAAGAAGGAAATCCAAAAACAGAATCAAATAGGAGATGAATGATATGAAGACTATGGAAAGGATATAGCAGAGCTAAAGGAACTGAAGCAGTCAGTTAGGGAACTTAAAGATGCAATAGAAAGTATCAACAACAGATTAGACCATGCAGAAGAAAGAATCTCAGAGGTAGAGGACAAAGCTCTTAAGATAACTCAGGTAGTTAAAGAGGCAGAAAAGAAGAGAGAGGAAAACAGAACATTTGCTGACAGAATTACAGGACTTTAGGAAGTGTACAAACATATGAGTTATAGGAATCCCAAAGTGGAAGAAGAATACCCCAGAGGAATTGAAGCCATACTAGAAAATACTATAAATGAAAATTTCCCAAATATCACCAAAGATTCTGACACTCTCCTTTCAGAGGGATATCAGGCCCCAGGTCGCCTCAACTCTAACCAAGCTTCCCTAAGACACATTGTGATGAACCTGTCCAAACTCAAGACAAAAGAAAAGATTTTTCAAGCTGCCAGGAGAAAGTGCAGGAACAGATCCATCAGGGTGACTGCAGACTTCTCTAATGAGACTTACCAAGCAAGTAAGTAGCAGACAATGGTCATCTACCTTAATCTATTTAAACAGAACAATCTCTAGCCCAGAACTCTATATCCTATGAAGTTAAGTTTAAGCTTTAAAATTGATGGAGAAATCAGATCATTCACTGATAAACAAACATTGAGAAAATTTGCCACAACAAGACCAGCTCTACAGGAAATACTTCAACCTGTTCTACATACTGACCATCACAATGGATCAACAGCAAAGTAAGTGTTCAGAAATTAAATGACAGAACCTAACTTCCACACTGATGCAAAAGATAATACTAAGCAATGGGCTCTCACAAAATAAAATGAATAGAATACTACCACTTATCAATTATTTGAATAAATGTTAATGGCTTGAATTCCCCACTGTAGAGGCATAGATTGGCTGACTGGATTAAAAAACACAAGTCATTCATTTGCTGTCTGTAGGAAACACACCTAGCTTCAAAAGACAAATTAAAACTCCAAGTCAAGAGTTGGAAGAAAATTTTTCAGGCAAACGGAATTCAGAAGAAAAGAGGAGTTGCAATCTTATTCTCAGATACATGTGGACTTAAAGATGGTCACTTTATATTGGTCAAGGGAAAAATACAGTAAGAAGATGTCTCAATTCTAAATATTTATGCACCCAATTTAAATGCTCCTAGATTCTTGATACAGACCTTACTCAGTCTGAGCAATATGATATCCTATAATACCATAATAACAGGGGACTTTAACACTCCTCTTACAGAGCTAGACAGATCCTCTAAACAGAAATTAAACAAGGATATAAGGGACTTAAATGAGACCCTAGAACAAATGTGCTTGATAAACACATATAGAACTCTCCATCCCACAGATAAAGAATATACATTCATCTCATCAGCCCATGGAACATTCTCCTAAATTGATCATATCCTAGGACACAAAACAAACCTCAACAGAATCAAAAGAACTGAAATTTTACTTTGTATTTCCTCAGACCACAAGGCACTAAAGGTGGAACTCAACTCCAACAAAAACGTACAACCGCACACAAAGGCATGGAAATTAAACAACCTTCTGTTGAATGACAGTTGGATGCAGGAAGAAATAAAACAAGAAATCATTAACTTCCTTGAGCATAACAACAACGAAGACACAAAAGCTACCAAAACATGTGGGATACTGCAAAACAAGTTCTGAGAGGAAAATTTATCGCTTTAGATGCCTACATTCAAAAAACAGAAAAAGTGCATCAATAAACTCACAAGCCATCTTATGGAATTGGAAAAAGAAGAACAATCTAAACCTAAACCCAGCAGAAGAAAAGAAATATCCAAAATTAAATCAGAGATCAATGAAATTGAAAACTAAAGAAAAATAATCATTAATAATTAATCATTCAGAAAATTAATGAAAACGAGGAGTTTGTTTTTTGAAAAAATAAATAAAATAGATAAACCTTTGGCCAGACTAACTAAAAATAGAAAAGTAAAATCTCTAGTAACCTCAATCAGAAATAATAAAGGGGAAATTACAACTGACGCCACAGAGATACAATAGATCATCTCTGAATACTACCAGAAACTCTATGCCCAGAAATTTGACAATGTGAAAGAAACGGGTCAATATTTGGAATCACACCCTAGATTTACCCGGGAAGAAATAGAGCTCCCAAACAGACCAATTTCAAGCACTGAGATTACAGAAACAATAAAAAAATCTTCCAACCAAACAATGCCCTGGTCCGGATGGCTTCACACCAGAATTCTACCAAACCTTCAAGGAAGAGCTTATTCCTGTACTGCAGAAATTATTCCAAAAAATTGAGGAGGAAGGTATCTTCCCCAACACGTTCTATGAAGCAAACATCACCCTGATACTAAAACCAGGAAAGACCCAACTAAAAAGGAGAATTTCAGACCAATAACACTCATGAATATAGATGCCAAAATTCTCAACAAAATCCTAGCCAACAGATTACAGTTTATCATTAAAAAAGTCATACATCATGATCAAGCAGATTTCATCACAGGGATGCAAGGCTGGTTTAACAAACCCAAGTCCATAAACATTATCCACCATATTAACAGAAGCAAAAACAAATATCATACAATCCTCTCAATAGATGCAAAAAAAGCATTTGATAAAATCCAGCATCCTTTTCTAATTAGAACAACTGAAGAGTATAGGCATACGTAGCACATTTCTGAAACTATCTATGACAAACCCACAGCTAATATTTTACTGAATGGAGTAAAACTGAAAGCTTTTCCTCTTAGAACTGGAACCAGACAAGGTTGTCCTCTGTCACCATTACTATTCAACATAGTGCTGGAAGTTCTAACCAATACAATTAGGCAAGACAAGGAAATAAAGGGCATCCAAATGGGAGCAGAGGAGGTCAAACTCTCCCTCTTTGCTGATGATATGATCTTATACTTAGAGAATTACAAGGACTCAACCACAAGACTCCTGGAAGTCATCAAAAAATACAGTAATATCTCAGGATATAAAAATCAATGTCCACAAGTCAATAGCCTTTGTATATGGCAATAACAGTCAATATGAGAGGCTAATTAAGGATACAACTCCCTTAACCATAGCGTCAAAGAAAATTAAATACCTAGGAATATACCTAACAAAGGAGGTGAAGAACCTCTATAAAGAAAATTATGAAATCCTAAGAAAGGAAATAGCAGAGGATATTAACAAATGGAAGAACACACCATGCTCATGGCTGGGAAGAATCAACATTGCTAAAATGTCTATATTCCGAAAGCAATCTACCTATTTAAAGCCATCCCTATTAAGATACCAACATCGTACTTTCGAAATTTGGAAAGAATGATTCTGCGTTTTATATGGAACCAGAAAAAACTCCGTATAGTTAAGGCATTCTTAGTAATAAAAACAAAGCTGGGGGCATCAGCATACTCGATTTTAGGCTATACTACAAAGTCATACATCGTCAAGACAGCATGGTACTGGCACAAAAATAGAGACATGGACATTTGAAATCGAATAGAAAACAAGGAAATGAAACTAACATCTTATAACCATCTAATCTTTGATAAACCAATCAAGAACATACCTTAGGGGAAAGACTCCCTATTCAATAAATGGTACTTGGAGAACTGGATATGCACATGTAAAAGATCCTCACCTTTCTCCACTCACAAAAATTGATTTAAGATGGATAAAGGACTTAAATTTAAGGCATGAAACAATAAAAATCCTGAAAGCAAGCATAGGAAAAACACTGGAAGATATTGGCCTGGAGAAAGACTTCATGAAGAAGAGTGCCATGGCAACTGCAACAACAACAAAAATAAACAAATGAGACTTAATTAAACTCAAAAGCTTCTGTACAGCTAAGGAGACAACAACCAAAGCAAATAGACAACCTACATAATGGGAAAGGATATTTGCATATTTTGAATCAGACAAAAGCTTGATAACTAGGATCTATAAAGGTTGATAACTAGGATCTATAGAGAACTCAAAGTAATCCACATGAAAAAAGCCAACAATCCCATATATCAATGGTCAAGAGACATGAATAGAACCTTCTCTAAAGAAGACAGATGAATGGCTAACAAACATACGAAAAAATGTTCATCATCCCTAATTATTAGAGAAATGAAAATCAAAATCACCCTGAGATACGAAAAAATGTTCATCATCCCTAATTATTAGAGAAATGAAAATCAAAACCACCCTGAGATACCATCTAACCCCAGTGAGAATGGCCCACATCACAAAATCCCAAAACTGCAGATGCTGGCGTGGATGTGGAGAGAAGGGAACACTTTTACACTGCTGGTGGGACTGCAAACTAATGCAATCTTTTTAGAAGGAAGTATGGAGAACTCTCAAAGAACTCAAGCTAGACCTCCCATTTGATCCTGCAATCCCATTACTGGGCATCTACCCAGAAGGAAAAAAAATCCTTTTATCATAAAGACACTTGCACTACTGTTTATTGCAGCTCAATTTACAATTGCCAAAATGTGGAAACAGCCTAAATGCCCACCAACCCAGGAATGGATTAACAAGCTGTGGTCTATGTACACTATGGAATACTATTTATCCATTAAAAAAAGTGGAGACAGGCGGCGCCTGTGGCTCGAAGGAGTAGGGCACTGGCCCCATATGCCAGATGTGGTGGGTTGCACGTACAAACCCAGCCCTGTACAAAAAAAAAGTACACAAACCTCACAAGTATAAATACATATCTAAGCACAGTGAGTTAATTAAACTTAAAAAAAAAAACCTTTAAAAAAAAAATGGAGACTTCATAGCCTTTGTATTAACCTGGATGCAAGTGTTATTCTTAGTAAAGCATCACAAGAATAGAGAAGCATGAATCCCATGTACTCAATATTGATATGAGGACAATTAATGACAATTAATGACACGATGGGGGTGGGGGATGGGGAGAGCAGAGAGAGAAAGAATGAGGAAGGGGTGGGGGAAGGAAAAGCAGAGAGAGGGAAGGAGTGAGGGGGGTGGGGTATTGGTGTGTGCCACACTTTTTGGTGGCAAAACATAATTGTAAGAGGGACTTTACCTAGAAAATGCAATCAGTGTAACCTGGTTCCTTGTACCCTCAATGAGTCCCCAACAATTAAAAAAAAAAAAAAAGAAAGAAAAAGAAATTCTTACCTACCCTAAGGTTGTGAAGATAGTTTATCTTTCTTCTAGATGCTATACAGATTTAACTTAACACTACAATCTACTCCAAATTAATTTTGTGTATGTTGAAGTGGGAGGGGGGTGGAGGAGAGAATAGAATTTTCTAAGATCAACAATTTTTTTTTCTTTTTTTTTTTTAGAGACAGCGTCTCACTTTATCGCCCTCAGTAGAGTGCAGTGGCATCACAGCTCACAGCAACCTCCAACTCCTGGGCTTAGGCGATTCTCTTGCCTCAGCCCCCCCCCAAGTAGCTGGGACTACAGGAGCCACAATACTCAACTTTTTTTTAATTGCAGTTTCATCAGGGCCAGGTTTGATGAACCTGCTACCCTCGGTATATGGGCCAGTGCCCTACCTACTGAGCCACAGGCACCGCCCAAGATCAACAACTTATTAAAAAAATTTTAAAGGCTGAACACAGTGGCTCACACTGAGGTGGGTGAAGTTTGAACTCAAGAGTTTGAGACCAGCCTGAGCAACAGCAAGACCCCATCTCTGCTGAAAGTAGAAAAACTAGCCAGGCCTTGTGGTGGGAACCTACAGTCCCAGCTGAGGCCAGAGGATCTCTTGAGCCCAAGAATTTGAGGTTCCTGTGTGCTTTGATGCCACGGCACTCTACCCAGGGGGACAGAGTGAGACTCTAAAATAAAATGTTTTTAAAAAAGCAAAAATCTCCTATTATACCACCTGCTAAGTAAAAATCCATCTACCATTTTAGAATGAGAGCCTCCTGTTTCACAAATTCCGAAATTTTCTATTTCAGCATATTTCAATCTTATAAGCAATGCAATCTGTCTGAATGATTAAGTCAGTCAAACTTATGCAAAGAAGTTAAGATGACAGAAAGGATGCAACCATTAGGATATAAAGTGATTCACAAAGATTCAGAAATGACAACATATAATCAACCTCAGACCTCAGTGTCGGCTTTATCACTATCAGGGGTTCTCAGGCAGTTTTCAGTAATTATCCCCCACCCCCGACTTTTCATTTTGAAAAAGTTCAAATCAAGAGAAAAGTTAAGAGAACAGGAACAATATTGGAAAGGAAAAAAAAAACAACATAACTAGTAAATATCCACGTACTCTTCACTTAATTCCCCCAAATGTTAACATTTGCCACATTTGCTTTTTCTCTTTCTCTATCAATATGCATGCACTTATCTCCTATGAGAAGCATCATTTACCGATGGCCGAACCTCTGCCCTTCTGACTGTACCACCACTTCTTGCCAAGGCCCAGCTTTCTATGGGCTGTTTCCAGCTAACGACTGAGGTATTAACATAGGCCTATTACTATAAGACATGGTACTCCTGTAACAGGTAACTTGGCTCAAGGACTCCCGTTGACCTGACCAAACCTTTTTTGGAACTGTGCTGTAGCCTGGAGACTCTTCCTACCCAATCCTTCCTTCCAACTCCTTCATAGGCATCAGACCTCCACTGTGGTCTGAATGCTCTTGCCAATTTCTCTGCTTCTTTTCTTTTTCTTCAAGGCATTTCCCCCAATAAATCTCTCCTATATCTAATTCCACATTGGTATTTCCTTCTCAAAAGGCTCAAACACCACATAAGCAGGTGGACAGAGGCTGTATTCTCAGAAAAAGCTGTAGATATTGTGACACTTCCTCCTAAAACCTTTGGCATGTTACTTCCTAAGAATAAGGACTTTCTCCTAAATAAGCACTTGTAATTACCACATTCAAAACATTTTAAGTTGACAATACTTTTATCTAATACATATAATCTATACTCAAACTTCTCTCATTTTCCCAGTACTGTCCTTTGTTAACATTTTTTTGATCAAGGATCCAATCAAGAATCACGTATTACACTTACTTTTTTCTTGTCTTTTTAGAATCCTTCAATCTAGAACAGTTCTACAGTTTTCTATACCTATCAGTCATTATGTTTATCTTAACAAAAGAAAATTTCAATTTCTGAAAAGTGCTAACCGGTTTTTTTAAGCAGAATGCTTTTTCATTTAAATTTGATTGTTTTCTCATGGTGAGATATGGGTCAAACACTTTTGGCAAGAGTTTAGCATTTGTAATGTTGTATGTACTTGGTACAGCATAACAGTGTCCAACTGTGTCAATTCATCCCATTTTAAAGCATAGTGATTTTCATCACCTAATTAAGATAATATTACTTCTAGCAATTTTAAGGTTAGAAGCAATAACATGGATTCTAAATTCAACATAAAGACAATTTTGAGAATATAAGATGAAGAGGGCACCAGCTATAAAGAGGAAAAAACTAACCCCATTAGAAAAAAAAAGAGAACAGAATTTATGCCATGCCAGCATCGGTAGAGTGCTGTGGCATCATAGCTCACAGCAACCTCAAACTCTTGCTTCAGCCTCTCAAGTATCTGGGACTATAGGTGCCTGCCACAACGCCCAAAACTGACGTTGCAGTTGCCATTGCTGGTTAGCTGGCCTGGGCTAGGTTTTAACTCACCAACTTCTGTACATGTGGCTGTAACCACTGTGCTACGAGCGCCAAGCGTGGTAAAATTTTATTATTTATTATATAAATCCATCTTTAAAATTTATTCAAGAGCCTTTATGTTAATTTTTGGGAGATAATTCTTCATGGGTCTCTCATGCTTCTGCATGTTTTGTTAGAAAAGGTATTGACTGGCCTTTGATCTCGACTGTCTTTTCAATGTTGATTGTATAACAGTCTTGAAAGAAAGATAATGTATTTCTCTGGAGCAAGACAGGTTTGCTTACGGAGCTGGAAGATAACGTCTTCCTCTAGAGCAATGAGTAGGCATGCTTACTGCCTATTATAAAATCTTTTCATTTGCATAGGTACAGACTTCTTCTCAACTCACTGTACATGCAGTTGTCACCTGACTCCCTTCATGTCAGCCTATGGAAACTAGGATTTGAAGGACCAACACAAGAAAATGCAAATACTATGGCTACTGATATTTCAATGATTAATAAAGTCTCTTGTCTCTGACCCAGGAGTCTTATATCTTTTACTAGAATCCAAGAAACTATGGCAGGCTAACTTGTTAGCTTAAAAGGATGGTGGTGTTTCAGGCCCTTCACAGTTCTTGACACGAACTTTTGTATTTTCTACAGAGAAGTGAACATGTCTTTTCTTTTACCATGAAATATCTGAGATACATACACATGTCATATCTCAATATTAAATTCCAACTTCCTTTAACCAGTTTGATTTATATAAACTTACCAAATAAAGGGATACAGTTAACTAAATATGATGTATTTTTTGTAAATCATGCCATTTTATTTTTACTCTGCCAATATTTTTTACCTCTACACCAGCAGAAGCATCAAATACAGCCACTGCACCATCCAACACTCTTAAGCAGCGTTCAACCTCCAAGGTGAAATCAACATGTCCTAAGAAAAAGATAAGACATAAAGCTTAAAATCTTTTCAAAAAACAAAAACATTACATGATCTAACAATCCCACTTCTAGGTATATACCCCAAAGTATTAAAAAAGTAAGGTCTTAAAGAGATACTTGCCAACCCATGTTCACAGCATCTGTTCATGACAGACAAAAAGGTGGACATAAACCAAACGTCTATTGACATATGAATGGATCAACAAAATGTGGTATATATGTACAATGGAACACTTCTAGCTTTAACCAGAAAGGAAATCCTGTCGTACTACAATATGGATGACCCCTAAGGACATTATGGTAAGTGAAATAAGCGAACCACAAAAGCATAAATACAGTATAGTTACACTTATGAGTCATCTAGTCACATTCATAGCTATAGAACCTAGAATGGTGGTTACCGTGGGTGGAGAGAAGAGACAAAAGAAAGTTGTTCAATGGATACAGAGTTTCAGTTCTATAAGATGAAAACATTCTAGAGATCGGTTTCACAGCAATGCAATTATACTTACTACAGAAATGTACACTTAAAAATAGCTCAGATGGGCTCAGCGCCTGTGGCTCAACGGGCTAAGGTGCCAGCCACGTACACCTGAGCTCGCAAGTTCGAATCCAGCCCGGGCCCGCCAAACAACAATGACGGTTGCAACCAAAAAATGGCCAGGCGTTGTGGCGGACGCCTGTAGTCCCAGCTACTTGGGAGGCAGAGGCAGGAGACTCGCTTGAGCCTAGGAATTGGAGGTTGCTGTGAGCTGTGATGCCACTGCACTCTACCCAGGGTGACAGCTTGAGGCTCTGTCTCAAAAAAAAAAAAAAAAGCTCAGATGATGCAGTCTTAAAGAAAGATGGAGACTTTACCTCTTTTGTGTTTACATGGATGGAGCTGGAACATATTCTTCTTAGCAAAGTATCTCAAGAATGAAAGAAAAAGTATCCAATGTACTCAGCCCTAATATGAATCTAATTTATAGCTTTCATATGAAGGCTAAAACCCAATTATAGCACAGGAATAC